>BQNB010010616.1:35512-77377 GCA_026074375.1 Tanacetum coccineum
AGCTTAACCAAACACTTCAATGGGCTCATTTTGACTAAACAAGCTAATAAGCCCCATATAAAAGCTAAAACAAACACCCTTCAAATAGCTTACTGTGTAGGAGTTTAAATTTCGAAAATATAATTTTCATCTCTTCCAACCAATGGAAGCTATTCTTATATAGGAGCTTACCTTAAACCTAACGCTAAAAGTTGCGCGTCAAACATTAAGTGCGTTTAGTTGGGAGAAAACATCCTTATTTTCACACAAAAAAGATTGTACTGCTAAACAAGCAACAGAGAAATCGTGTGAAAAACAGTTCTTTCCCTACAAATTCTACACAAAACTCAAATTTTATTTTTTCTAACTTATTAACGAAAATTACTTCTTATGGGTATGTTTGGCACGGAGCATTTAAGAGCGTTAAACATTTTGAATTAAAAGATTGTTTGGCAACAAGTGTTTATCTTTTCTAAACGCTACTTGCTACTTAGCATTAGCTTTTTCGTAATTTTAACTTTACAAGAGCATCCACAATGCCATAAACTTTTGCAAGTTTATAGCACTGCCACGCCACATTTTCATAAACCTCAACACGTATAAACATAACCAATTACTCTTATAAACTTCTAAATGTCAATAATTGAACCTTACTTATCTTTTACGTTTGAAAAACAAATATGGGTGTTAAATATGTGGTTGGGACCTACATGGCCACATATACTCTCTCATAGGTTTATGACGATCAACTCATCGTTGCATCATTTTTCCAAGTAACATAGTCTAATAAGATAACCAACTTCAGCACCCAAAAAAATATCACGCTTAAACACAAATATACGCCACAAAAACCAAAATCACACACACATTCGCCTTCACCAACTCAGTCGGGCGATAGACCGATTTCTCATTTTTTTTCACATACGCATCGGTGGGGTGGGTTTTATAAGGCGGGCGCGTGGGTTAGTACCTATTACACCCGGTCTTAAACCCCTATAAACTAACCACTCCATTGTCATCGTAAACTTGCAATATAAAGTGTTGATATTCATGCCTAACAAGGAGACCTACTAATAATTCAATCATTGACAAGTGTCATACACTTTTCCTCACTCATCATTTTTAACCAACCAACTTTATAGATCCACCAATCACATTTTAGGTTTATTTTTAGGTCCAACTTTTAGGCATACATATTTTTATGTTTCTCGTGTTTCCTTTGTGACCAAAATACATGGTTTTACCAAACATAAAAATTAAAAAATAGAAAGAAACAAAAAAAACATATTTTCATTTTTTCTTTTTGACCAAAAGCCCCACTTCCTTTTCTCAAATAAAAAGATACAATATCATCTGAACACACTCCAATAACCGACGCTCTCCTCCCACACATTTCCCATCGCCTCCCCCCCGAGCCTCACTCCATCTAATCAAGCACCCCCTCATCCTCCCCCCCCCACTTCGCAACCACAATCCAGTCATCCTATCTTCCAACTCTCCCCAACCACCCCACCCTAGCCCCCTACCCCCGTATCTTCCCACACATCCATCCCTCCTCCCCACACCCTACCCTAGCACCAACCGCCCCCCACCCACCCCTTCCCTCTCGTTCGGCTCTCTCTCCCCAGCTCCCTCACGCCCCCCTCCCTTCCCATGCGCACCTGCCATCCCCTTGCCCTCCACACCCAACGACGACCCCCCGCTCCCCGCCCCACGCCTAGTCTGCTTCCCCTGCTCCTCGACCCTCCCTCTTAACCTAACCTTTCTCCGCCCCGCCCCCCCTCCTCCCCCCACCCTCGCCCTCCGCCCCCCCTCCTTACACCGATCCCTCTCCCTTTCCCCCCCCCCCCCCCCCACCCCCCCCAACCCAATTCCCTCGTCCCCCAACCCAACCCCCCTAACCCAACTACCCGCTACCTCCCACCTCTTCTTCTAGCTCTTCCCCCCTCTCCCCTTCCACCACCCCCACTGCCCACCACTCCACACCCATCCAACCCCCTCCCCACGCTCAACCCAGCTTGTCTCCAACACCTCTACCCCCTTCACTCCCTTCCATCCACCCCATCCACTCCCTTCCATACAGCTCTCACCACGCCCAATCAAGCCCCACCCCCCCCTACCAACCCCCAGTCCCCCCCCGCCTCAAAGCACCCTCGCACACCACACCCTCAGTCACCCTAAATCCCCCCACTACCCCCCCCCTAATCACACCCCCAGGCCCCGTCCCCCCCACCCCGCCTCCCCCCCGCCCCGGCCCACATATTCGACCCCCTACTTCCCCCGGCCCCTTCCCTCCTCCCCCTCCCCCCCCACACCACGCACCTTCTTCTAGAATCCCAACCTCTCGCTCCTTGCTATTCGGAGGCCCCCCCCCGCCGCATACTTCGCCCGCCAAACTCACAGCCCTCCGCCACCCCCCATCTTCCTCGTCACCCTTTGTCCCCCCATCGGTTTATTCCTCCTTCTACCTCCTCACCAATAACCCCTTCTCACCTACCGTCACTGAACCCTCCCCTCACCCCAGTTCCCCACCTTCACCGCTCCCCAAGAAACCTCCCCTCTCTCCAACCTCCCCGTAACTACCCTTACCATGACGCCCTAATCTCTTCCCTCAACCTTTACACTTGCCCCCCGCCCCCTCCACACCCCTCCGCCACACCCCTCTCTTTCCCTCCCCACCCCCCGTGGCATTTCTCCACCCTTATACTTGACCGCCCCCATCCGTTCACCACCTGCCCCCCCCCCGCCCCTCGGGCTACTCGGTCCCGTCCAGAACGTCGTCCTATATTCCCACCCTCACCCACCCCCCCGTGTCCCGACTCCCTTCCCCACTCCCACACCCTCCCCCCCCGCATGCCCCCCTACTACACCTCTATTCTCCCCTACTCTCCGGCCTCTCTAACTCCTTTGACCCCTCGCCACTCCCCGCCAACCCCTACTCCCTATCTTAGTCCCGTCCCTCCCCAGTCATTTCCTCCTCTCCATCCCCGCCCCCACCTCGTACCGCCTCCCCACTCTATTCTCGTTTCCTACCCCCCTCCACCTCCACTCTCCTTTCCCTCTCCTACCCCCTCTGCCCCATAAACCACCCGCCCCCCCCCCCCCCTTTACACCATTTGCCCCACGTATCACCCCTCAACTATACCTGTTCCACTCCACACACCCTCTTCCACCTCCCTTCACACCCATCCTCTCGATCCTCCTGACCCATCCCGCCCTTTTAAGCATACTTTACCCGTGATCCCATACCCCCCGCGCCGTTTGCCACACTCCCCTTGTCCCCGCCCATCTCAGACACCCACTACACCCCCCTCCCCTTTCCCTATACCTCCCCTACTACCCCTCCCTACGCGCGCACCTCCCTTGCCCCCCCCCCCACTCCTCCTCCTTACCCACTTTCAACCCCCAGTAAATCCACTCCCCTTAACCCCTCCAGTCCTACCCCTACTCCTACCCTCCCCCCCGCCCATCCCTCCTACACGCGTCCACTATTCACACACATCCTCCGCCCCATCCACTCACCCTCCCCCCACCTCTCACTCCGCCCCTCTCCCCACCACCCCCTCTCACCACACACGCCCTCCCCAACACTTATTTCCTAACACCTAGCACCCTCTCCCGTTCCCTGTCCACCCTTGTTCTACCCCTGTCCCTCCCCAGCCCCCACCTTACGTTCGCTCCTCGCGCCCGCTCTCCCCACCCCTCCGCCGATCAGCCTTTGCCTTCACCCCCCTCCCCCCCCACCCCACCCAACCCCTTACCTCCCTCTCAACGTGCCCCACCCCCACGTACAATTCCCGCTCCACCCTCATCCTCCCTCACCCCCTGACGTCCACGCATTCCACCCCCTGCACTCCCCGACCCGCTCTCTTCACTCCCCCTCGCATCCCGCTCTCCTCCTCTCCACACACCACAACACCCCCCTATCTCCACCCCCTTTCTCCCTCTCAGGATTTATCCATAGCCCCCCCCCCCTCTCCATCACACTCCACACCCATCCCCTCCCTCCCATTCCCCCGACCACCTTTCCCGCTCACGCACTCCCTTCCACCCTATCGACTCCCTACCCCCACTTCCCACGCACCCGTCCCCTATTCCCTCCTCCCCCCCTCCCCCCACCCCAACACCCCCGCCCCCCCCCCCTCCGTTTCTTCCCCCCGCCCCCCCTCCTACCCCATGCCCTCCTCGCCGCACTTCCGCATTTGCTCCGCTCCGACACAACACCATCCTTCGCACGACTCCCCACCCCGCTCACTTCACAATTATTCCTCACCGTCCCCCACCTCCTTCCTCCCACCTGCATACCCTGTCCTGTGCTCGCCCCCAGCGCTTCCTTCCTCATCACAACTTCACCCTCCCTCCTCTCCCCCGCGTTACCCGCCCTCACCCCATGCCGACCTTCCCCCCTCTCGACCTCTCCTTACCCATCCGCCCCATTCCCCACGCCCCCCGCTCACCGCAGCCCCCACCCTACCATACTCCCCCGCGTCCCCCTCCCTCCCCCACATCCCGCTCCCCCCGCCCATGGCCTCCCCACCCCCCTCCCGAGCACCCTCCTCCCCGAAACCACATCATTACCCTCATCTGCTTCCTACCACTTCGCGCTTCCCCTCACCCCTCCTACTCTCCCTTCCGCTTACGTCCGAATCACACCTCTCGCCTTTACTATTCCAATCTCGCCGCACTCCAACAACCACCCGCCTCCCCTCTCCCCCTCCCTCCTCCTCTACCGTCTTCCCTCCCTTCCTGCTCGCTCCCCCGTATACTCCCGACCCCCTGACCCATGCCACCACTCCTCTGCTGTCCCACTCTTCTATCCATTCCCTCTCCCCACCTTCCACCACTCCACCCTACTTCCTGGTTTCCCTCCCCCGGCCCCCACTACCCCTCGACCCGCATTCCCCTCTTCATCCCCCTCCCTCGCTGTTCCCCTCCTCCTCCTTCAACGGCACCTCCCCCCGCCCCTCTCCCCTGACAACTAGACTCCGCTCCCCACCACCCCCCCCCCGGCCCCCCCTCCCCCCTCCCCACATCCCGGTTCCTTCCCCAATACCGTTCCCACCTCCTCTATCCTTGCAGCTCCCCACCCGGCCTCGCCCTCACCCACCCCCTTGCTCTCCTATACCCCGTCTTTCCCCACCTTCCCCTCTTCCCCCCCTCGTCTTCCCCCCCCACCAATCCCCCTCACCCCACGCACCCAGAAACCCCGGTTCCCCCCCCCCCTCCCCCCCCCACCCCCCACCCCCCCCCCCCACTTCCTAATGGACTTCCTGCCGCCCCATAACCTCCCCTCACCATCCCCCTTCACTAATCCCCCCCCCCCAAAACTCCATACCCCTAGCCCCCCACACCCCCACAAAAGCTACCCTTCCGCCCCCCTTTGGCATCCCCCCGTCCCTCCCCTACCCCCGCCCCCTCCCCCCTTCTCAAGCCCGCCATGCGCCCTATCCTTCCCACTCCAGACCCACCCCTCACCCCCCCCTCGCCTGCTCCTCCCCCACCCTCCCCCCCTTCCAACGATAACCCCCTCTCCGCCATCCCACTGCCTTCTACCCCCTTACCCCCAACCCCGTCCCCCCTTTCAGCCCCTTCCCATGTCCCACCCCCGTTCCACGCCACCTACCTTACCCAGGTGTCCCACCACTCGCCTACACCCCTCCTTCGCCCACATCTCTCCCCCCCAACATTGTTCCCCTCTCTACCCTCTCCCACCCCCTCCCCTACACTCCCCCACCCTCCCCTCCACAAGGCCCCCCCTACTCCCTCACCACCTCATCTACTAACCCCCCCTACCCCCCTTCCCCCGCGTATCATCCCACCTTCCTCTCCCCACCTCTCTCTTAGACGCCCCCCCCTACCATCTCCCCCCCTCCCCCCTTCCCACCCCTCCGCTTACCCCATCCCGCCATTTCCCCCTTCACTCGCCGACTCCGTCTACCACCGACCGCTCCCAGCCTTGCCCCCCCCGCCTCCCCACCCCCATCCCCCGTCCTTTCTGGCATCCTAAGATCCCCCTTTACTCACTACTCCTACCACCCCCGCCCCCCCACCCATTACCCCCCCTCATTTTCATCTCCAGCACGATCACCCCTTCCCCCCCACCCCGCTCCCCCTCCCTCCTACCCCCTACTTTCTCACCCCGACCTCCCCCCCACCCAACCCCCCGCCAAACCTTCCAGCCGCCCCGCCTCCTCTTCACTCTTTACCCCTTCTATACATCCCCCGCTCCTTTTCCCCCGGCCACCCCTAATTACCCCCCTCCCCACTCCCCCTCCTACCCCCCCCTCCCCCCCACCCGCATCTCCTCCATCCTCCCTCCTACCCTATCCCCTCCACAACAATCCGCCCTCACGCCTGCCACCCTCACACCCACCCTCCCCCCCACCCCTCCTCCACCCCCCCTTCCCAACCCCCCCCCCAACCTCCCCCCACCCGCTACGGTCTCCAGCACCCAAGTCCTCTACTCCCCCCCCCCCCCCCCCTCTACCTTCCCCCCCCATCCCCTCCCCTCCCTCCCCTTACACCCTCCCGCCAGCCCCCGCCTTCTCCTCGCCACCCCTCTCCAACCACTGCCCGCCGCCACTTGCTCCCCCCGACCCCTTCCCCCCTCCCTCTCCGCACTCCCCCCTCCCCTGCACCAGCTTCTGCCCACCCCCTTCCCCCCGCACCACCCCTGTTACCAGCTCCCTTCCCTGTCCGAACCCCCCCGCTCTCCCCACCTCCCTCCCCCCTCCATACCTCCCCCGGGCCACTCCACCCCCCCCACCTCCCCAATTCCCCACATATCTTTCTACCCCCACCCCCTCCCACCGACAGCCCACCTCTCCCCGGTCCCCCCCACGCCCCACCCCCCCCCTCCCCCCCTCCTCTTCTCAACGACACCCCCGCCCTGCTAAACCCCCTGACCTCCCTCACCACACCTCACCTCCCCCAGTCCCCCTCACCCTACTTTCCCGTCCCCCACCCCCCCTCACCGTTTCCCGCCCATCCCGACCCTGCGCCCCCACCTCCCTACTCCAGGTCCCCCGCCTCCAGTCCGCCCCACTATTCCCACCCCACCCTCCCTCCGCCCCCCCGCACCCTTCCCTCCCTCTCCAACACCTCACTTCTGTTTCCCATCCCCAGTCCTCCTCCACTCTCCCCCCCGCCCTCCCCGCTTTCTCATTGCCTCTGACCCTCCCTCCCCCGCACCCTCCCCCCGCCTCCCACGTCCCCCAGCCCCCTCCGCTCTCCCTCCGACCCATCTCTTCTCCAGCCCCCCATCCCCCCCTCCTCCCATGACCCCCAGCCCCCTCCACAGCAGCTCTATCCCTGCCCCTCCCCGTTCCCGGCCCCCCTTTCTTTATCCATGGACCCCCGCATCGCCCCCCTAGCCCCATCCCACCCCCCTCCCCCCCGACCAGCGCCCGCTCCCCCCCCCACCCTACACTCCTCCCCCCACTCCCCCAGTCTCCCCCCCCCCCCCTGTTCCGACCCCCCCCCACATCCACGACCACTTCACCCCTCCCGCTCCCCCCCCCCACACTACTCCCCCCCACTCCCCAGCCCCTACAACCCCGAACACACCCCCCCCCCCCCCCCGCCAATGAATCATCCACCCCCTACCCCCTTCCACCCCCACGACACCCATCACTTGCCTCAACCCCAGGCCCCGATCCACCCTTCGTGACTCCCACCCCCCCCCCCTCGGCGTTCTCCTCACACCTGCACCCCCCCTCTCCTTCCCATCCCCGCCCCATTTACCCCGCCCCATCCCCCATCCCCCCCCCCCTCCACCTTCGACACGCCTCTTCTTCGTACCCTATCCATACCACACCCCTACCCCGTCCCGCCACCCGAGTCCCCCGTCCAACCTTATTCCCCGCCCATCACCCACCCTCCTCTCCACACTTTCTTCCCTACTCCCCCCCCCTCTCCCCTCCGCCCGCCCCCACATTCCCTACTTGCCCACTCATCCTCACCCCTCCCCACCCTCCCTCCCCACCAACCACCTCCCATCTCCGCAGCCCCCCTCCCCACACACCCCCCTCCCCCTTTCCCCCGCTCTCTACCTCGCCCACATCCCCCCCCCTCGCAGATTCCCGCTCCCCCACCTCCCCTTCCTTAACCCCCCTTCCCTCATCTTAACCTATATCTCTCCTACGCTCCTACCGTCTCGGCCGTCCCCCGCACTCCCACTCCCCCGACTCCCTCTCCCCACACCCACTCACGACCCCCACCACCCTCCCACCCACATCTTACCCCCCCCCCATCACACCCTCCTCAGCCCCCTACCCGCCCCCATCCCCTCCCCCCCGCCGCGCGCCCAGTGTCCCCGCCCCCAAAACCACCCCCACCCCCCTACAAACCCCACCCCCAACCACACACCCCAGGACACCGCATACACACCATAGCCCCAACCACACAATACCGAATATGCCCCCCACCACAGGTGTGTTCCCAAAGTGATGGTAAAGGGCACCAACCAGGCCACCACACCACACACCACGGAATAAGCCGCACCACTCAACGTGCCACCATAACCACAGCGAACCCAAATACTCATAACCACAACCCATCTTATCATGCACCCCAACCCCTATCACCATTCCCCACCCATAAACGCACAAAACCACAAACCCACCATGCATTCGCCTTCACCACCTCAGACGGGTCGCTAGCCCGAAATCTCATTAAAAACACATACTCAATCGGAGGGTTGGGATATAAAAGCAGGCGAGTTGGTTAGTACACTAAAACAACCCGGTCATAAAACCCCAATAAACTAACCAACCCATGTCATCCGTAAACTTTGCACTATAAAGTGTTGAAATCATGCCAACCAAAGATACCTACAATAATACAAACATGACACGTGTCAAACACTTTTCCACACTCATCCATTTTTAACCACCAACTTTATAGATCCACCAATCACATTTTAGGTTTATTTTTAGGTCCAACTTTTAGGCATACATATTTTTATGTTTCTCGTGTTTCCTTTGTGACCAAAATACATGGTTTTACCAAACATAAAAATTAAAAAATAGAAAGAAACAAAAAAAACATATTTTCATTTTTTCTTTTTGACCAAAAGCCCCACTTCCTTTTCTCAAATAAAAAGATACAATATCATCTGAACACATTTCTAAATTTTAAAACCGTCATGAGTTAAAAAAAACTACCCAGAAGAATGTTGATGACGTCAGCACTTGAAGTTGACAAATGTAGCAACTTATTCCCAGCCTTGTTCATCTCTATTTCAAGCTTATTGTTATTAACTAAAGAACCAACCAGTAATTTAGAACCCATCTTTTTTTTTTATAAAAACTGTGACAAAAAAAATGCAGCAAAATTGAAAATTTTAAATAAAAGTTAAAAGTATATTAGAATTGTTCATGAAAATGACTGGTACTATGTTTTTGTTTTTTTGTTTTTACTTAAAAGAGTGAGCTATGGAACAGTGGTCATCCTATGTTAATACCCGGGGTAATGTATTTTGGTTTTGTTATAAAGACCCTCTGACTTAGTTTTTTTTTTACATTTTTTATCTCCTTTTAACTTCTCTGTTAACATTACAAATACAGTTTTTTTATCATTTTATGTTATATATGATTGTCAGTTTAATACATTTGACTTGTAAATCTTATATTTTTTGTTCCGTACTTTTTATTTCATTGTTTTATAATAAAAATAATAAAATATAACTAATATATAATAAATTTAATGTGGTTATAGTCAAAATTAATAACTTTTGATAATATGACATATTACTTTTTCACAATCCCAAAACACAAACATACAATCTTTGAATCATTCATTATAAAAAATCGTTAAACAATATTCGCAAAAGAAAAACGTAAAATAAAAAAGTTTGTGAAACAACATTAGTCTCTTAACACGCTGTTTTGCGTCGGTACCATACTTGTAGTTTTTAAAAGATCCAATGTTGCTACACACGAGTTTTATTTAAATTTTAAAATGACTAGACGGTTACATGTGAATTGCGCTTTTATATAACTTAACTTTTTAAAATGACTAAGTGTGGAGTAAGTGAGAATAAAAGTATTTTAGTTTAACAATATTACTTGATTTTTAACTTTTTAAATTTTAAGCAAATGTTATTTATCTTTATATGTGGTATATATATTAAAAAATGATAATAATAGTTGTTGTTGTTGTTTTTATATATTTGTGAGAATTAAGACCGGGTGTAATAGGGTATTTTAGACGCGTCGTCCCCCAAGAAAGCATCGTCCTGATAACTCCCCCCTCTAAAGACGTATTGGTGAAGGAAAAAAAGAGAAATCGATACGTGAAACGACTGAATTATGTTGTGTGTATGTGAGTTGTAAAATTTGGTAGAGTGTATTTGTATTTGATTGGGGTATGTTCGGGTGATGAGTTTGTAGAGGTGGTGATCGCGGTCACCATTGACTGTGGCATGTGTTTTGTTATTAGGTTATGAACTATATTGAAAACTTCATTAACCAATCATATCATGACTTTCTTAATTGCAAAATGATTAAGAAATAGCTCACAAATGCTCACGTACTATTGTTTCTTTATGAAAGTAACGAGATACTATGTCATCGCGCGTTGCAATGAAGCTATTTGAATTTAATATATGCGTTTTTTAAATGAGAAAGTTTAGTGTGTGTATGTATAATGGCTCCATTTTTTATAAATTCATTTGGTTTTTGATTGTGAGCTTTATGCGCGTGTGTTGAGTCAATTGGTTTATACTATTTTATGAATAGCAGTTTGTGTCAACTAATATGCAAATATATATGTGTCTGCTAGGACTTTGGTGGCCACGATTTGGTTAGTAGGCGTGAAAATATACACTTAAAAAGATAAACTACTACCATCCAAAAAAACGTTAAACTACTTTGATTTTTACATCTCAAATCAATAAAAAAAACTATTACAAATATGTATTCGATTTATTGATCATCGACTCAAACTTACAACATTCTAACACGTTTAGAAAAATTGGGAATGATTCAAAAAATATCACATAAGAAGTAAACTTTCATAAATTTGTCGATAAATAACCCATAGACTACCTACATTTAGTTTTTAAAGTTAATAAGTAGGTTAAAGATGTGTTTTGAAAGCACATTTTTAAAAAAAATATATATTAAACATTAACATTTTTTATAAGGTCGTGCATATGTCAAAAGCATATCAATATTAGTCTCGTTTTGTATGTAATACAGTGGCCTTCTCATTGGTATATTTTTTTATTAAAGAAATCGTTAAATATTTGATAAATAAAGATTGTTATATAAAAAAATCGTAAACAACAAGAAGTATAAGGTAATGTTTGTAACTATAAGAAGTAAAGTTTTATAGGGTAATGTTCATAAATAGTCCCTAAACTACCTATATTTGTACATAATTAACTTTAATTAAACTTTAAAGTAGTTTTTAATGTTAATAAGTAGGTTAAGGGTGTGTATTGAAAGTTCTTTTTTTCTTCAAAAATGTATATTAAACTTCAACATTTTTATAAAATCGTATGTATGTCAAAACAATATCAATATTGGGCTCGTTTTTTTTGTAATCCAGAGGCCTTCTCATAAGTATATTTTTTTTATTAAAGTTGTTGTTTTATATCTGTTAGATATTTGATAAATAAAGTTTGTTATATAAAAAAGTCATAAATAGCAAGAAATATATGATAATTTTTGTAACTTCTTGATAATAAATAGTTATTGGTTATTTGGGCTTATTTTTAGGTTACCGGGCCATTTAAAACGAAGTCATTTGTCACCGTAATTGAGTATATACGAGAAAAGTTGCACCCGCGCGTTGTGGCGGGGCTTTATTGATTACATTATTGAAAGTAGAATTTAGTTGTATTACTAGAGATTATATTATTACGATTAGCTACATGGCAAAAGTTTATAACTACTTAATTCGTTGTAAACATTACGAAAATCGTACGTCCGTCAAAAACGTATATATATCGGGCTCGTTTTGTTCGTAATCCATACACCTTTCGTCGGTATTTATTTTATCAACGAAATCGTTAGATATTTGTTATATTGATAAATAAAATTATTATACATATTATCAAAAGAGATTTGAAACGTCGTCGCCACTATAGTGTTCAGCCCAATGGGTTTCCAGTTTGGGCCGACCCAAATTTTTTTATATATAAATACGCAATACAAAAAAATACTCGGCACAAAATAAAAATAAAAATTACAAAAGTACTGATTTATTCAGATCAAAAAATATCCGCGTCATGAGGCCCTACACATAAGCCCATATAAAAAAAACCACTATAAACATGAGACCAAAAAAATAAAATCGCACAAAATAATATTAAAAAAAATTGTTCGGCATGACATAATAAAAAAATTTACAAAATACTGACTTATTCAAATCGAAAAATACCCGCGCCATGAGGCCCAACATATAGGCCCATATAAAAAAACTATTAACCATGAGACCGAAAAATTAAGCCCGCAGAAAATAAATAAAAAATAAAATAAATATAACACCCTGCAGCAACGTGCGTACTTAATAACTTTAAAATAAACGGCACGAAAAAAAAACCCGCCTACCCTAAGTAAAAAAAATTAGCCTCGCCACAACGCGCGGGTTCTTATGCCTAAGCACGCCAATAAAAAAATAACCCACCCCGCAGCAACGCGCGGGTAATTTGGCTTGTTTATTATATAAAAAATTGTAAAAAGAAAGTTGATAATAATTTTCATAACTCATTATTATATCGTTTGGAGGTTGTTTTGTATTGTCTTGGCTCTATTTACTTTAGTATTGTCACATAATTATATTTTTACACAACATGCGTCATATAATAAATAAGGTACACGTGTCGAGTTTTTGTGACTTGTTCGTTAGTAGATTTTTATGGCTAGAATTAACTATTTAATATTTCCATGTTTGGACACTTGTAGCCTTGTAGGCTGAGCCGTATCATCACTGAGTCATGTTTTTGGGCTTCATAAGGGTAGCCCAATATCAAAAGGCAGGCGCAAATGCAGATAACGACAGAATCTCATAACGCTTTTATATATATATATATATATATAGACAAACGTTCATTTGAGAAGGCTAATTTTTGTGAGAAGGAAAGAAGGGATCTTAGCCCTCCATTAGCCCCTCATTTTTTAGATCTAATGGCTTAGATTAGATTAAAATTTGTGTTAAACTTGCATTGAATTTACACTTAACAAAAGCGGAAGGGCTTTTATGTAATTTCACATACAAAAAACATAGGGGTCAACTTGCAATTTCGTCATTTGTTACATTCTAAAAAAAAAAAAAAATTCTCTCTCTATCTTCTTATTCACACAAGCGTAACAAAAAAAAAACACACACACACAAACACGTATGAACCGCATAACCATCTCCGTCATCTACCACACCTTATCTTTTCTCGTCGTTCAGAACCATTTATACGTCGTCTCTTATTAGGTACCTTTCTTAATCTCTGCGTTGACATGCGGCGTTGTTATTTCAATTGCTTTTTTGGATTCAATATTTTGATGAAGAATTCGTACTATTAATCGTTTGAAGTTGTTCCACCCCCCCCCGCCCCCCCCCCCACCCAAACATTTGATTTCAATGGTAATAGTTGTAATTATTTTCAATTAATTACTTTTTTACTCGTTTTAGGGTTTGTAATTTTGATTATTTATTTATTATTTTGTTCTATAAACGTTGGATCTTGTCACATGTGAAGATGCTATATGATGCTCTATGTTCTTGATTGTTTTAAATATGTTGCCTTTTGTTTCGATTTTAGTTGAAATTAAGTGTCCTGGTACTATTTTGATCTTGATTGATGCTTTGTCTTAGTCGCGTTTTATTTAAGTTTTGTTCAGGATTATCTTCACGGGGTGGATGATTATATAGATCATTTTTAGTTTTTTATTTTTTAAGAATATCTTCATGGGTGAATTTTTTTATCGGATTGATGCTTTTGTCATAGTCGCGTTCTATTTAAGCTTTTTAGGAATATCTTCACAGGTGAAGATTTTATAGAATACCATTTTAGTTTTTTTAAGAATATCTTCACGAGTGAAATTTTTATCGGGTTGATGCTTTTGTCTTAGTCGCGTTCTGTTTAAGCTTTTTTAGGAATATCTTCACGGGTGAAGATTTTATAGAATACCATTTTAGTTTTTTTTAAATATATCTTCACGAGTGAAATTTTTTATGGGATTGATACTTTTGTCTTAGTTGCGTTCTATCTTCACGGGTGAAAATTTTATACAAATTATTTTAGTTTTTTAAGAATATCTTTCTCCCGAGCAATTTTTTATTGATGATTGATGCTTTGGTGTTAGTCGTATTCTATTTAAGTTTTTTAGGAATATCTTCATGTGTGAAAATTTCATAGAAGATTATTTTAGTTTTAATAAGAATATCTTCACTTGTGAATTTTTTTTATCGAGGATTGATGCTTTGGTCTTAGTCGAAGAGTTTGCAAAAACTGTTAAAAATCTTGTTAACAGCAAATTTAAGCAATTGTGGATATATTATTACGAGTGGTGGGATATTATGGTCCAAGTAAGGCATTCCACTGCCAATCAGCATCTTTCTAATCAAACCTGTAATAATAACAAATGGACGTATGATACAAAGACATGGGGGCAAGGATAAATTGGAATGGGTGAACAATAAACGCTAGACAGGATCACTTGGAATGGTTGCAACACCTTGTTCATCAGGCTGCCTATGCACGACATGAAGTAGATACACATTCAAATATGGATCCTACCATGAAACTTAAACCTAATCATCATCGATACTTTCAACCAATTTTTAGTATGCAACAAAATATGCTGTCTATACCGAGGAATCGTTTTTATTTACAGATCTTTTTTAAAAACTCCAATACGTTTCCACTCAGATGGTATATACGTATAGCCATCAGCAGTACTGCATGAATAAGATAGACATCAGTTCAAAGGCTAAAACGTATACAAGCTTAAAATTTTTGTTTAAAGAACATAAGTATGTTTTCGACCACAACCACTTGATACTTGGTTCAGAACAACCATAAAACGCTAGGACTTATAGAATTATTTATAAATAAATCATTTCCAGCATACACTGTTGACAATTAGTGCTGTCTCGTTTGAACCGCAGACGATGCAGGTCTTCGACTCGAGACACGTCGCAGAAGTGCCATCCTCAAATCAACCTCCAAAAATCGGTGGACGCCGTCCGAAAAAGCGTGCTTATCGTTGTTTGGAACACCTTCTAATCAAATGTTCATATACCGTCCTCAACCAGGTAATCACAAAAACTCTTTCAATTATTATTATTATTGTTATTGAAATTAGCAAATGAGGTTCTCATAATTTAATGGGTTGTGCAAATATTATAAGCAGTATGGTTTACAAATGAAAAAGCTCACTAGACGCAACATTGCTCACTCCAATCCAAGCATGTTTATCCACGTCATTTAAGGACCTGCCTGCTTTTTAAAAAAAAAACATAATGTATTCTTACTGTACTCCATCACGTCTTGTCAATGCGAGCAGCTAAATCCCTGCCTAGGCTTATAGATAATAATAATATTCCTCAGTCATCTCCCGGTACACGAGCTATACATCGACGAATGTTTACTTGGTTCCTCAATATCTCAGTCTACAGCTATTACCACGTTGGAAAATAATGGCTGTCGCTATCTACTAAAAGAATATTTTTGCTGCTATGTGCCAATATTATAATAAGATACAACCTTTATTTTGGATGTATTTGCGTAGTGCTAATGATGTTGAGCCACAAGGGGACATAAACAGTTTTAAACGATTCGTGTATAGGTGTTCATCACCCTTTCCCTTCGTGTGCTTTCGCAAAGGTAACAATAAAAGTTTGCAAGAGTGTAAAGCTCTTTAAATGGGAGTTTTTACATCTGTATAGAGTTGTTGTCAAAGGGGTTGGTACTACGGCGGATCAACTACGTTCTATTTAACGTAGTGTTGTTAGACAGATTGGAAAAGTGGTTGCATCGTGTCATAAAACAATAATTAGTCGGGGCTGCTGGAAGTAAGGAATCTTATGGACCAGGCACATAGACTGTTGACCAAGTTCTCATGATATTTTTCTTCCAGATGAGGCTAATTAAATGCACCAGCAGTGATTTAATTTGAATATGACAAGCCCCAGAAAAAAAAAATAATAGAGCTCCCCACTTGAAAAACAAGATCAAAGTCAACTTGTAGAGAAAAAGTCAATCCAAGAGTCCTCACAATCTGAATGTTAAAAAGTCTTTGCAGTGAAACTTATAAAAGATTGGCAAGATTATGAACAGCTTCTTCTCATGAAACAAACTTTTGTCGCAAAAACAGTTCCAAGTTAAATACCCCCCCTTCGTCAACTACCAAAAAATGAGATTCCTTGCCGAATACCGAATTTGCTGCTCCAACCAATACCAAACTAATGCCTATTCCGTTAAGTACTTCAGGTGCTTCTGTTGCATATAATGTAAATCCAGTAGCGGATCAATAAGTCACACTGATTCAATTATTTGGAAATTTCCATGTTCAATTTTTGCTAAATGCGTCGTGTTTTATTTTTTAGCTATGTGTTTCAAACAGCCAAGAGGGTAAGACAGGGGATCAATGGATGCTATACAGGACTCTTGCCACATGCAGTCATACCTGAAGGAAACAGACTAATGCATCAAGTAAGTTTAAATTTTCCTATATGCATTATTTTAGATTTTTGTTTGCAAAAGATTCGCAAGTTTGAATGGATCGTCTTTTCAGAATGATAGTGCTTTATTTTTGTGAAGATATGAGAGTGTCAGAAAGCTGCTCATAAAAATGTTTTCTTTTTGAAAGTTTTATCTCATCAAGTGGGAGGGCATCACCTACAACGTGATTTTGCTATATAATTAAACCTTAACTTGTTCTGTTTCTCTATAATGAGGGTAGTTAGATGTTATGAACATGTTTGTAGGAACATGTTAAACTATATGTGACATGACTTCTCAGAAAGAAGTATGTCCTGAAAACGGTTAAAGCCGATCACCATCAGAACTATAAAATGATCCTCAATCAAACGCCACAATGGCTTTCAATTAAGGACACCTTAAGCATTGAAACTTCCATTAACTAAATTCAACTATATTTCTTTATAAAGTTGATTTACGAAGAAAATGCTTCCAATACCCATAGACGTAAGCAACTAGCTTGTTTTCTTCTAATCCACTCCAAAATAAATAAATAAATAATCCAACAATGGCAACCAGACAACAGGAATTATCCATGAACAGTGTATAATCATCTTTTTAGCTACTCGAAACATTAAAACAATCATTTCCAAAACTGCTATCCGACTCAATGGAATCAAAGTCATCCAGAACCCAAAACACTAGAAAACTGATAAAATGCTACGTTGAAAACATGATACTGAGGATATTTAGGCTCCCAACTCAATCCCATACACCCCTTGTAACCTTTATACCTTTGGTCTGAGGTTTGATATATTTCTCTCAGAACTGTATCGTAAATTTGTATCTTAGTTTCGTATGACATGATAAGCTCTTTGAAAAGCTCCCAAAGTAGTAGTTTGAGGGAATATACACTTTCACATTCTTAAAAATTTACTTTTGTTTAATTACTACTGTGTCCCCAACTGTCAAAATACCCGTCTCCTTCATTCTCCACTGTAATGTCTACTTCAACTCTCTATCCAGATCTTATTGTCTTACACTCTATACCTTTGACTTTGACTAATAAGTTTTACCTGATATAGGTGACAGCTTTCTCGATCTTTAAACACACACTTACCCTTTGTTTGAGCTAAAATTCAGTATTTGTTGGTTTGTTGGACAAGCTGCTTTTAGAGAGACCGTCCTCAGTTGGATACTTGCGTTCTATAACTGAGATGAAAGCTACAACTATTTTTGAAAATGGAAAGACGGCTAGTGTTGAGTCTAATGCATATGAAGTCCAAACTCTTATAAGATTCAAAATGAATACGATCTTCCACGTATGCCACCTTGGTGTTCTTCTGGCAATTAGAAACTTTACCAGTCACTGGCAGCGATCCTCATACTTGTTAGCTTATCTCTCGTTGTAGGTTATTCTACCACTTTGAATTCATATTTATTTGCTTGTATATTTCTATTATGTGCTTTAAAAAGTATGAACCATAACAGGTTCTCAAAGTGGGGAATTTATCAATTATCAAAGATATTCCACTTAGCTGCTTGCGTAAATTAATTGGTGATGTCCGAAACAAGGAGTACATGAATGAGAGCTGGCAGTCTTGGTATAAGAGGACTAATTTAGGGAAGCTTGTAAGACAAGCTAGTACTACTGTATGCATCTTGAACGAGATGGTATTTGGTTTATCAGATCAAACTGTTGATGACATGAAAAGTATGTTTTGTAATAACATATTTGGTTGGGATGTTTCCTCAAAGAGGGATTTACAGAATCAGTTAATCGATAGCATCGGTAGTGTATTTTTTTATTTTGAGAAGATTGAGAAATCTTCGTTTGAGCAAATTGATTCATATTTTTTGATTTAATTCACAAGTAAACATCATTTAATAGTGAATCAAATCTATAAATCACAAATTTGATTCACAAATCAATGCTAAAATTGAGTTATGGTAATGATTCCTTAAATTTGTATAGAAGATTACTTTTATCATAAAATCGAGAGATTTTTTTAACATTTATTCGAATTTTTTTACACATTTTTGATTATTATCACATTAAAATGAGTTTTACGCTAGAAAAACTTGAATCAAAGTTAAAAATCTATCATTTTTGAAAATCTTTTCAATCTTCTCAATATAAAAACCTTCGCAATCGATCCTGATTATATATATATATATATATATATATATATATATATAGGGGCGCGTTATATTGAGAACCCATTTTAAGTGCAGAACTTTACAGAACTCTTTTCAACCAATCAAAATTTAGTAAATATTAAATCTTTTTATTTAATTAAAAAGGGTATATTAGTCAACAACATTTTTTACTTTTTTTTATTTTTTAAATAAAAATGTTTTTAAAATCATTTATTTTTTGAAATTAAAAAAAGTAATTTTTTGCAATTTTTTTCCAACATACATGTTTAATAAAACAGTGCATATATGTAATTCTAGAAAACATAAATGTTTCTTTTTTTCAAATGTGACTTTACATGTGTTTATAGTATACAGTTTAATAAATTTTAATGTGTTTTGCTTAAGGTATTGATTACATATATGTTTTTAGTGTACATTGTTTAAACTTCAAATTTAAAACAAAAATCATAAACGTTATACATATGGCGTCGAAATTTATAACGAAGCAATAACAAAAATATCATATACAAAATTTGATATCAAGTAAAATACAATTAAGAAACAAATGTGTTACAAAATTCATTATAACATATGTGCACGTCTTCTAAAAACATATATGCACGGTTTCGTGTATCATATCATGCACGGTTTCGTGAAACATGTGTCTCCTCCATCAAAAAGCTCGATAGTGGTTCATTGATCATGCTTTATCACTCACCGTCATTCTGATTGTGCCTTTCCCATGAAACAATTATATAAAATAGAAAAGATTAACTTTATCAAATTAGGCAATATTAATTTATTGTATTATTAACTGATATAATATGCTATAGATAAAAAACTTTTTATGTGCCAAAACTTGCACGCCAACTTCTAACTCGTAAACCACCATATCAATTATTTAAAATCACATATGCATCCCTTGCTATGTATCGAATCTACTGTCATGTATCTAAGGCAAGTTCCTGGCACATTCGAGATACTAATTTCTAGCAAAATCTATTATTAACGCTGATTATTTTAAATCATAGTCGAGTATGGCATCCACTTTTTTCAATCAAATTCTAACGCTGTTATATTTCGAATTCAATGTGGAGTTTGCCCTCCACTTACTTTCTCTTGCAATTATTAAACACCGACAAAACATACTTTGATATTTCAACTATTAACCTGACTTGTCCTACTCGCAGCATATCGTTAGATCAATTTGATATTGGATTGAGAAGTACAAGCAAATGAAAAGATTAGTTGTATTTTGATGTTAATTACTACGTATAATTTATTCAGTGTGTACATAAAGAAACAACCCACGATACCAATATTGATAACTCTTGATGAAACAACGTGTAATCACAAGTAGTTAAACACCATTATTATATTTGATTTTTATCCAATTACCATTAACTGAAATGAGGAAGGAGAACAAATAGTAATAACCGAATATTACAACAAAGTCAAACTCTACACCACTTTTATGTATGCATCCATTTCTAATACCCAAAAATGATTTTCAATTGCCTCAAAAGATTTTTAAACGAAACATAACATGAAAGAATATGATTTCAAAACACTTTTTGCAAAACATACCTCATCAGCAGTGATCAACACCATCAATATTAAAGGACGAAAATGGATTTCGATCCGTGTTAAAAAGAATTCCGAATTAAACATGTTACTGGCTTTGTAGATACTGAATAAAGATGACGTCGACACTGAGAAAACATGTTACCACAATCAAAATTTTGGGTTAGAGGGGCTTAGGGTTTCGTAGGAGTGTGATGTAGTTTGGAGACGAGGCAGTTTTTTTTAAAATGCTAATGAAAATGGGTCGAAGGTTATTAGGTCCACAAGAGAGAGGATTTCTTTATTGAAATTCCAGAATTACCCTTTTAACTTTGCAATTAATACCCTTTTAGTTTTTTGTTTAATTGATAAAAACTTTTATTTTTGTTTAATTACAATTTTGGCACTTTTAATCTTAGCCTTTGATAATACTCATCTAATGGCTCAAACTCATTTTAAGAGTTCTGTAAAGTTCTGCACATAAAATGGGTTCTCAATATAACACTACACTATATATTTATTTATTATTATATTTATATGTTAAATATATATACTATAATTATTATATATATCTATATATTTATAGTATATATTTTAGTAGGGCCACATTCAATGCAGAACCACTTTTTTGTACAGAACTTACAGAACCACCTTCAAACGAATCAAAATTTAGTATAATTATTAAATTTAAATTAAATTTATAAGGGTATAATAAACAAAACACATTTTGACTTTCTTTTGATTTTTTTTCTAAAAAACGTTTTTTAAAACCCTTAATTTTCAAAATTAAAAAAATAAATTTTTTTATTTTATATTTTTTTTCAATATATGTTTTCAAAAGAAAAAAAGAAAGTGCATATGTGTTTTTTTTTAATATTGTAAATTTCATATTTCATATGTTTCTACCTTACGTTTTTTTTCTTAAACCGATAATTGCACATATGTCTATAGTGTATCTTTTTTAATCTTCAACATTTATAACCAAAAATGTAAACAAACAAGCAAAAGAACCCGCGCATTGCGGCGGGGCTAATTTTTTCCCGAATAATTTTATTTTTACGTTTCGGGGTTTTTTTTTGGGCGATGCGTTATGGCGGGGCTAATTTTTAATATTTTCTTTTTTTTGTATGATTTGGGGAAAAAAATTTGCGTTGGGACGGGCTAATTTTTTCCCGAATATTTTCTTTTTTTGGGACGGTTTTGTAAATTTTTTTACGGGAATTTTTGTGTAAGAAAATAGTAAAATATTTTTTAAAGGTGTGAGGGTCCGTTTTGTATTTTTTTTTACTTTGGCCAGATTTTAGGCTATTTTTTGGTTGTTTTTTTTGGCTAATTTTTTCCCGGATATTTTCTTTTTTTGTATGATTCGGGAAAAAAAATTTTTTGACGTTGGGACGGGCTAATTTTTTCCCGAATTTTTTCCTTTTGTGGGCGGTTCGATAGTCTTTTTTTTGGGGGCCGATGAATGTAAAGGTTTGTGAACATTAAATTCTTGACGTGTTTTTTTTGTTAATTTTTTTACAGGATTTTTTTTGTAAGAAAATTGTAAATAGTTAAAAGTTGAGGGACCGTTTTGTATTTTGTTTTACTTTGGGCCAGATTTCAGGCTAATTTTGGGCTAGTTTTTTTTTTTACTTTGGGTCACATTTTATGCGAGTTTTATGCTAGTTTGTCGACAAATGTGTATATTAGTAATAATTTTTTTTATATGGCTTATGTGTTGGGCCTCATGTTTAAAGTGTTGTTTTTTTTTGCTATATGGATTTTTTTTAATATAATGGGTTGTACGTTTGTGACCATATCGATTATTCTAAAGTTATTAGGTATCGAAGATGTTTCCGCGGATATTTTTTTTATCTGAATAAATCAGATCTTTTGGAATATTTTTTTTTCATCCTACTTTGTGCATACAAATTTAAAAAAAAACAAAATAATTAAAAAAAAAAAAACTAAAATCGGGCTGGCCCAAAATAGAAGCCCGTTACTGTAGCAAAGTGGCCCACTGTCAAAACGACAGTGGATTTGTCACTCAATGTGTATATTAGTAATACATGTAATCTATAAACTTTAACAAACAAAAAACATGAATTGTATACATACAAATTCATATCGAATGAAATACAATTTAAATACAAATTGTTAAATATAGATGTACACGTTATTCAAAAACATGTGTGCACTCGTCAAAGAACATATATGCATGCTTCACTTTCTCATCAAATTTACTAAAACATAAATGCACGCTGCACTTGCGTCTTTATATCTTTATCATAATCAATTTTTCTTCATAAATGATGTACTTGACGAAAACACATGTGTATTAGTCCCATCTTTATAAATACCTGAAATTACAAACAATTACTATTATTTTTATTATGAACACTAGCAAACACATATGCACAATCTAAAGTCTAAACACATAACATATATGTATATATATTTTCTTGATTTCCTGATTTCATATCAACATTAAAACAAATATGCACTCTCTTTTCACATCTTAAAACCTGTTCATCATATAACTATTTAATTACCATTATAATATCTATTATAGTTGTGTAGTTATCTATTAAAACTTGTTCATCATATAATCATTTTATTATCATTATAATATCTTAAAACCTGTTCAATCTAATATCTGTTATATCTCCTTGATTTCCACGATATATGTACCTCGTGAATGGTCACACATCCAACTTTTTTGCAAGTATGATTAAAGCACAACATTGTGTTCACCTTCACAATCTCATGATGCAAACTACTACTAACATATCTGACTAGTAAATCTAAAAAATTAGTTTAGAGCACATAAAAAATAAAATTAGATACGGTAGCAGGGTATTGTGTTTTTCGTATATATATATATATAAACATATATATATACTGTCAAATATAGAACTACAACAACTAGAGCTACGAATTGTGAATTTATTATTCAAGTATTCAATATCAACATTGTTATTAAAGATCAATTACCTTCCTCTCCATTTTGGAATGGTATCTACAAAATGTATCGATAGAGCACATAAAAAAAATAAACCACTTACTAACTTTGTAGATCTCGGATTCATATGACATCCATCCAAGAGAATTGTGACGTTTATTTATTCCTTTTACAAAGAAATCGGGGATAATTTTTTTTTGGAAAAACAATTGATCTAAAGAGAGAGGCAGGTTTTTTTTGGGTGGCAGTTATTTTTTTTTTGATGGGGAATGGGGTACGTGATAACATGTAGGGTTAGAACATGAAAAACCTATATTGCCCTTTTAGCTTTTTTGTTTAATTGAAAAAAGATACCTCATCTTTTCGATTTTGGCACATTTAATCTTATCCCTTGATCAAATACATTCAATGGCCCAAATTCATTATAAGTGGTTCTGTAAGTTCTGTAAAAAAACTGGTTTTGTATTGAAAATCCCACTATATATATATATATATATATATATATATATATATATATATGATGTACATATACATGGACAGATTAGAAAATGATTATGCAGCCATCCAGACTTCCAGGTGTCACTTCAGTCTTTGAAGAATCCAGAAATAAGCTGAAGTCCAGCAAGCTCGACTTTAACCCTACAAATTTAGATAACCACACAATAAGTCCGTGTAAACTCATAACCATGTTTATACTGATATAGTACGCTACAAGTATATTTTAATACACAAAATACGAGCCTTTTGCTGATACTCAACGTAATAATGAATTTTAATTAATGGGAAAATTTTTCTTACGCTGGCCGAAACTCGAGCCCACATACAATGAGGCCAGACATAATTCCCTCAAGACTTGTAAATTTCATATTAATTGAAAGAGAGCCATCCTTAAATTCACGAGTTGAGTTAAAAGTACAAAGTTGAATCTCCATCCATCCATCTTCCCTCTGTTTTGGAAACTGAGTGATATCGTGTACATTCAATGGGCTTGGGGTTATAAAATAAACAAATTCTGCCTCATTGTTTTCTTGGTGGAGTATGTCTCGTACTTTTACTGGACAATGCAGACCCTCACAATTCTCTGAAAGCTTGAACACAAGGTAACACACATATTCTGTATCCGGTGACAACATTTGACTTATGATCGTGCAATTGATATGAAATACGTGTTGTGGTAAAAGCTCAATCACCTTTCGAAATCTGCATGATTGATATAATATGATTATGCCAACATAGAAGGTTAGGAATTTAAAGTTATCAAATCTAGGGCCCGTTTGGTTTGTAGATGGGTTTAAGATTAAGATTTAGATTTGGATTATAATTTGGATTTAGATTTGGATTTGGGTTTGAATTTAATATAATAAAAGTATTATATTATATAAAAAGAAGAGAACCTACATATATATTTACGATTTAAATTGATAATAAAAATTAAAAAGCTAATACTATTTAATGTCAACAAAAAAGGGTGGCCATTGTGTTTCCACGTATCTTTGTCAGGCATATACACACATTTTATTTCTTATTCTTGGGATGCTAGTATCCTTTTGAAGATGCCCAACCAATGGCGGAGCTTGAGCGTATCGATTTGGGGGGGGGGGAGGGGGGGGGGGGGGGGGGATATTTTAGCAGATATTTTTGCTGATTTATCGTATGAAGTATAAATCAAAAAATTTCTTAAATGTTATCACTGATTGAAAGTTTAAGAAATAATTCATTCAAGTTTAAACGAGACAAAAATCATAAAACAAATAACATAGAAAAGTAAACAATAAAATAGTGAAACACTAGTGAATTCCTCCGAAAAACCTCAAAAACTAACGTTTGAATTAGGGGTGTGCACGGTTCGGTTTGGGTCGGTTTTTGGCTAAAACCGAAACCGAACCGATATTCGGTTTTTAATGAAACCAAAAACCGAAAACCGCTCGGTTTTTGGCGTGTAGCTGGTTTTTTTTCCGGTTTCTCGGTTTTTTTTGCGGTTCGGTTTTTTCGTTTTTTTTCGGTTTCGAAGCCATTTATATTTGGTATTGTGGTTAATTATATTTAATAAATCTTGTTTTAACATAGAAAATGGTTATGTTTTTATAAAATTTTTTTATAGTATGTCAATATTAGCCTAATAATCGTTTTACACAGATTATTGAAAATTATACAATAATACACACACAACATGGAGAGAAAACACACGTGGATGTGAAAATACAATAGTTTGATCTGGGTCATAGAGTGAACAAGATATTGTCAAGTAAACACATACATGACAAACTATTATAAACATTAACTAACATTTTTTATTATGTTTCATACTCATAATATAAATATAAATTTAAAATTTTGATTCGCCCTATTATTTATTATTTCTATTTCATTTAATAATCTATTTTATAAAATTGGCTTTGGTTCGGTCGGTTCGGTTTTTAAAAACGGTGTCGGTGTTTGGACACAAAACCGAAACCGGAACCGAAAATTTTTTCGTGTTTTGAAAAATATAAAAAATTTTTCGGTTTTTGAAAAATTAAAAACCGAACCATCGGTTTTTAGTTTCGGTCGGTTTTTTCGGTTCGGTTTTTTCGGTTTCTGTTTTTTCGGTTTCTTTTGCTCACCCCTAGTTTGAATGATATGTATGAGGGTTCTTTTTTTAAAATTTTGACATCTTATGGACTTTTATGCTTTGTTATCACTTATTAAGGGACATAATGTAAAATATGGTAACGATTTTCCTTATTTCACTTAAAAGCTGGTAACTAGACATGAGAATTTAGGGGGGCCACCACCCCTCCCTGCCCCTATAATCCTCCGCCTCTGTGCCCAACTATTTGGGTTATGGTGGGCCTATTCTAAACCATTTTTCAAACCAAACACTTGATTTGATCCTAAACCAACATCTTAAGGTTGATCCCCTGATACCAAACGCCTCCCTAGTATTTCAAGAGAAATTTTCAACTATTTGGGTTTGAATAGGTTAGCACATAGTAAATGTAACATTAGGAAAGCAGTTAATGGGAACTGTAACGAAGTTAGTTTGAAAATGCAAACCTGGAATGGGTCGTTGGTATTGAACTAAACAGATTCATATTAGAAGATTTGTGTAAAGCAGTCTTTGCTGAAATCATAAAAAGTTTCTTTCCGTTTACTTTGCCCAACCAGAACAACTTGTCATAGTTTGTGTGCTTAAATATTCGTTTGAACTTAGTTGGCAATTGTTGCAATTGATCCATAATGAAGTTTGATTTCAAGACGCGTGGGACTTCGTTTAACTTTTCAATTTTGTCATGTTTCACCTGTATGAAAATCATGTTAAAAACATGTAACTCAGAAGATATAATATGAACTTTTTTTTCATACATCCACTACCTTTATACAATATAAACAAAAGAATATAGAATGGAAGAAAGAAAATATTACTTACCTTCTCAATGGCTCGAAATTCAATGCCTTCAACATAAATTGCACCATCTCCACAATGATCTGATGAAAAGCACTCTGCCAGAAACTCAAAAACTACATCTTCGTTCTGATGCAAGAATCGGTACAACTCAATCATCATCCACTCGTTGTCTCTCCATGTTGCAAAATATGCATTTAGACTTTCGTCTCCCTTTCTGTACTTTAGGTTAACATACACAGGTTTACTTGAGAACTTTCTTGAATCACAAAATTTGAAGACTAAATAGACCCCATAAACAGCATTTGGAGATAATAATTGAGCTCTTGTCTTGATTTCGATGTTCAAGTTGGAAATATCTAACATCTTGACTACTGTCCCAAACCTGCCCATAATATAAATATTCAAGTCTCAATCAGTCATAGCCTTTGTTCCCCCATACACTTCTACTTTTGTGTAGTAAAATCTGTATTTAAAAAAACTTTCACGAAGCTAGCAATATTTATAATTCATGGTCATGAGAGCCGAGGACCCAAACAGGGGCATCTCAATCACCTTATTAAAAAGTTTATAGAATTAGTTCTCGACCATATAGTGAGTATTATATATTTCCTTGCACAACATTAGTTATTAAGCTCATGAGATGAGGCCTGAAGTTTAGTCATATGAAAAGTTTGGTCTCGAATCATATAGTGTAAAAGAGCAAAAGATGAAAGACTATTTATCTCTGATTGATTTGTGCAAAGATCAGCATTTTCAACAGTACATAATAAAAGGGATTCAAATATGTTTTGTGTAAGTACAGGTAGTCATTGTGATAATTAAGTGTAATACAGGGGGAAAATGGGAGCATTGATAAATGGGTTCTTAATGTTTGGTGAGATTAGGGGAAGGATCTATTTGTGTCTTTTATCTGTTCTAGTCCTGGAAATATAATGAAAGTGTTTGATTTAAGTTTTCTGCTACGGACTTCAAAATAGCAAGTAAATATCCAACATTTAACACATTAACACCCAGACACTAAATTTTAGACTATAAAAATCACTCCTGATAACCCTGAAACTCGTAATATGAAGTAGTTTACTTGGTCATTCCACATAGAAAATTGCCAACGAGATTTTTGTATTCCTGATCATTTTGCTATTGTAAACAATTTGGCAACAAGAAAATTGCCACATATAACAGTAAAGTAACTAAATTGAACATTAAAAAGTAGATTCAAAATATACTTCTAACAACAATGCATATGTGGTGGGCTTATCACTTAAGACTAACAAAGTTAGAGAGGTAGTGAGAATAACCTTGATTCTGGAAGAGATTTGCAGTCATGTGGACAACTGTTTATGTAGGAAAACGTTGTCGCTGAAACCATTTCGTTTCTTTCTCCATTACCAACGAATGACAACAACTGGTATACAACAAAATAAAATCATACTTAATTTCTATAATGTGTAAATTCATGTGTGATTTTGAACTTCACCTCAAAAAGTAAAAGATACATAAAACACAGCAAGCAAGCACAAAACAACTGAGATATAATATAATAAACTAATACCACTTTGTCATGCTGAATGAGGATTCCCCCAGAAAAGATGTTGTACAGATACTCTTTCTTGGTGAACGAATAATTTTCAGGACGCTTTGACATTTGGATTATTTCTTTATAGTCTTTAGGCAATTTCGGCTCCCATATCTCATAATCCTCCTGTACATTAATTAAACAGTTAATAAGCTCATATTTCATACAATCACATTTCTACCGCTAAAGAAACTACTAAAGACCTTCTACTAAACATGGACAACACATTTTTTTCTGGATCATGTAAGCTTCTCTTTTTCATTTTGACATTTGATTTACTTTTTGTTTTGAGTGATAAAAAAGACTCTTATTAAGAAATACGTTGCATGTTTTATGGTTCAACATAATTTGTTTAAACAAAAGTGTAAACGTATTTGAATATCCATGAGTATAGTTGTCATTTTTATATGAAACAAATGATAGCATAATTTGAAATAATTATTAAAACTTACTTGGAATTCCAATGCTTTCTTAAGTTGTAT
This sequence comes from Tanacetum coccineum, assembly GCA_026074375.1. Classification (NCBI taxonomy): domain Eukaryota; kingdom Viridiplantae; phylum Streptophyta; class Magnoliopsida; order Asterales; family Asteraceae; genus Tanacetum; species Tanacetum coccineum. The sequence goes on from BQNB010010616.1 coordinate 64,229, forward strand.
TATCACTTCATGTGTCGTTGGCCGCCTTTCTCTCATGTGATGTAAGCATTGAAGAGCAATTCTTGTAAATGTACTATATGACTGCGGCACAATTTGTTCTTTTATACCGTCAAACACTAACTCATCAAGTTTTCCAACATGATAGTGTTGTTTAGCCAAAAAGGGTAAATAAAGATACTCATCATCTAGTTTTTCAGACGATAGTTTCCCACACAATATGTCAAATAAGACCGCTCCCAATGAGAATATATCAGCCTCTTTAGTTAAGAAGCCTGTTTTCGAGTATAGTGGGTCACGATAGCCGATTGTGCGTGTAACATTGTCAACAATTACATCCTGATTTGTTGGACAAACTAAGGAAAGCCCAAAATCACTAATTTTTGCTTTCCAATCATCAAACAGTAGAATGTTGCTGCTGCTGATGTCCCTATGTATCACCATTTCTGGACTTGAAACAGTTCCATGAAGGAACTCCAAACCGATTGCAATATCCATGCAAATTTTAAGCCGCATCACCCACGTAAGACTATCATCCCTCAAGTACCTATCCAAACTTCCTTTGGATGCATACTGATAAACAATGATCTTTTCATCCTCTTCATCACAGTAGCCTAAAAGACCAATGACATTTTCATGTTTATACTCCATAAGGATTTTAAGCTCTGTCATGAATTCAACTTCTCCTTGAGCAGACTTCGTGTCCAACCGCTTTGCAGCAATGATGTTATGTCCATGAGTATGACCTCTGTATACATTTCCAAAATCTCCATGTCCAATGAGATTGTCTTGACTGAAGCTATCCGTCGCCAACTTGACGTCTTCAAGTGACAGTTTGAGGTTGTCCGTGTGGTTCTCCTGTGAGTCATTAAACAGCCGATTTGATAAGTAAAAATAAAAAATAGAGATCATTTAATGGACATCAAAACTAGAGATCATTTGTGTTACTAGTTCAAACAAAAGTAACGTCAATATGATAATAATAATAATAATTTACTTATAGATCATCTGTAGTTTGACATATAGATCTGCCTAGCTAATTTACTCGAAAATATATATTGAAAGCATTGACTTACCTGGCAGTATAACGCTTTTTTAAGTTCGTTGATGACAACTTCTATTGTCGGACGTTGCACTTGAGTTTCTGCCACACATCGAAGAGCAATTTCTGAGAATATGTCCAAAGAATCTTTATCGGGTCCTTTACATAGAGAAAAGACACGTTCATCGGTTTCTTCCTTTATCTTGTGATCAACAATTTCCATTAGTGTTCCCTTTCTAAAATGATCTTTTGCAATTGGTGCAATTCCTTTCTCATTCACTTTCGTGTATACAGGATCATAGGCCAAACTCCCGGTCAAGATCTCAAGTAACACTACTCCAAAAGAGTAAATGTCTGATTTTTTATTTAATCTTCCATACTTCTGATATTCTGGATCCAAATACGTATTTGTACCTGCAATCATATCCGTATTGATAGTGCTAGCCTCTTGATTTGATGGGTGGAATTTAGAGAGCCCAAAATCAGCAATCTTGGCCTCCCAATTGTCGCCCAGTAGAATATTCGCGCTCTTGATGTCACGGTGAATTAACTTTTGTTTGTCCTGATCCGTGTTGGTGTGAATGTAATTCAAGCCATGTGCAATATCAAGACATATTTTCAAACGTTGCATCCAGGTAAGATTAGTCATTTTATCACTGTCTCCCATATAATCTTCAAGACTTCCTTTAGAAGCAAGCTCATAGACAAGGATCATGTGATCACGACCTTCATCACAAAAGCCAAGAAGCGAGATTATATTCTCATGTTTACATCTAGTCAGCGTTTCGATTTCTGCAATGAATCCTTGCTCTCCTTGTGTATTGAAGATTCGTTTTATTGCTACAGTGCTTCGTTTCTTTTGGGGAAGATACACATTATTCTCCCAAACCCTATCGATCGATGATATATCGCTATCAAAATCGAATCACGTATGAGCAATCCTGTATCCATACCATAATGCCGCCTGACCCTATCACAAAATTTTTTCGTCCAACACAATTCTCGAGTAGCAACACTACTATGATTAAGTCCCATATACAAGTGCGTTCCCAAGTCCTTTCTGCAACAGTACACCAGCATAAATGCTGGTACAAAGATATGGGAACTGAAAATGTCATAACTAGCGACACCCTGGTTTCTTACATAAAGAAAGATATCTCAACCATGTACGCATGCAGAACAATTTAAAATACCAACGTACGTAGAAAAATACATTCGAATCGATCAAACTTTCAAAGTTTTACTAATTGCGATATTCAAACACAACCAAAAATCTTAGTCCCACAATACTATTTCTTTGGCCAATCAAAATATCATAAAAGCTCAATACAATTTAAATTAGGATGACCAGCCTTATACTAAAACAATAAAAAAGTAAATTACTTCAAGTAATTAGATGATGTACTCATCAACTGTCCATTCTTTGGAAGTTCCTGGAAATGATCAGTTGATAATATAACAGTTATTATAACATAAAGTTGATAGATAGAACAATTGTTATTGCAAAACGTTGATAAACAAGTTGATTTTCTTACTGGATTTTCATGTTTCCACTGAAGTTCCAACGCTTTATCAAGTCTTTTAACAACCTGGTCTATATATGGACGCTTTGCCCGTTCCTCTTGTAAGCAGTAATATGTTGTCTCTGAGAAGATTTTGAATGATTCTGGGTCCATCTGTTTTCGTAAATGCGGATCGTGACCATAACCATCCAAATGAGATTTTTCCAGTTGACTTATTAACCCCTCTGCCAACTCTTCATCATCTACTGCACTCCTTCCGCGCAAGACTTCTAATAATACAACACCCAATGAATACACATCTGACTTGTGGGTCACACCACCAAATCTTTTATATTTGGGCTCCAAGTACCATCCGTAACAATATCACTAAAGGAAAGCAGAATTTCCACATCGAGCTACTGTTGTTCTTCCAACGAAAGTTCCAAAACCCATACCAACTTGCGGTTCCCATTCATCATCAAGTAAAATTTTCGAGCTCCTGATGTTGCAATGTATGACACTAAAATCTCGTACAGGATCATAATGGATGTAACTCAGTGCCTTCGCAACACCGATGCATATCTTCAGCCTTTGCATCCATGCGAGGGTCTGATCACTTAGATATGTTTTGAGATTTTGTTTGGCCTCCTTCTTGTATATGATAATCTTATTGTTCACATTTTCATAAAACCCAATAAGAGACACTAGATTCTTATGTTTGAGACTAGAAAGCATCGAAACTAATCCGACCCAACCTTATTGTCTCTCATCTTCTTACACATAGATTGAGTTGCTTGCCAACCTACCCTACCCAGAATAATTCTAAATAGAACCTCTTTACAATAATATCGATGAATTGTTCAGAAAGTAAGAGACGGCCTTTGCGAATATTTCCAACCCTAAATTTTCTGATGATATTTTCTTTAGCAAAATTGTTGGTTGCTGATTCTATATCTTCAAAGCTCAGTTTATAGGGGGAAAGATCTTTGAGGAAAGACTTTGTCTCTTTGCTGACATGGGACTCAACACGTGTAGATATGGAGGTCAATGATCTCTATATGTACCGAACAAAACAAAATTAGCAAGTGTTCCAAAAATGTCACTTTTCTAAAATTTTATTGACTTACAAAGATAGTAGTAATAGGTAAATAATCACCTTGTCATGATATATGACATGAATTTATTATAACTTGGCCGCAACTATCGAGTGTTCCTATAATATCATATATGCAGTAGTAAGTAAATAATTTTACTCGTGCTAATATCAATAATTAGAGATTAGCTATTATAGAAGATAGATGAAAGAGAAAAGACCGTCTTACAGCATTTTGACGTTCCATTTGAAATTTCAACGCGCTCTCAAGTCTTGTGACAACCTCACCTATATCTGGGCCTTTGGGGAATCATTCTGTCATTCAAGCAACATAGGCTATTTCGCGAAAACGTGGAATGATTGCGGATCCATTTGTTTCCATAGAACCGGATCAATTATTTCATCAAGTATTTTCTCTCTGTAATGGAAAATGGCCATTGGAGTCAAATACTTATTATCTTGGTGGTCAGCCATTGATTTCCTGCCACACAGTAGTTCAAACATTACTATCCCAAAGGAGTAGATATCCGATTTGTGGTTCACACTCTTAGTCTCTAAATATGCTTGGTCCGCATATCCCTCCCTATCCCAAACTGAAACAGTATGAGTGTGGAAAGAATGGTGCCTTTGAGATGCTTTAATCTTCAAAGAAAGTTCCCAATCCACTAACATGGGTTCCCATTCATCATTTATCCAAACGGTGTAACAGTTGATATTCCGGTGTATAACACTAAAATCGTGCAGCTCGTCATAATGAATGTAGCTCAACATGTTCGCAAGACCAACGCATATCTCCAATCTTCGCACCCATGTGAACATCATCGGGTCACTTAGATAATTGAAGAGACTAGCCCTGGACGGACACTTGTAAATGATGATCTTCTCATCATTTTCATCACAAAACCCAATAATAGAAACAATATTTTTGTGCTTGAGACTAGAAAGCATGGAAACCTCCGTCCAAAACAACTCGTTTCTATCCTCATGTTCTTCCTTAAATCTCCGAACACAAATAGTAATCAACTCGTCGGACTGCCAGAGACGCCCCTCGTACTTTTTTGCATATATATGTTCTCCGAGGAGATTTTCTTCATCAAAGTAGTTGGTGGCTATTAGGATCTTTTGAAGGGGGATTTTGAGGTGAGCAAAGATGTCAGGTGAAAACATCATGTTGATCAAAAAAGCTGAGGGCGAGTTTAATTAATATGGGTTACAAAATCATAACATCTGAAAAAACAAATCCACAGATGAGAGTAGTGGTGGACTAGTAGCCAATAGTCAATATCGAAAAAAGGAGTGATGTAGATATTTAGTATGTTTTCAAGGGGGATTTTTAAGTGAGCAAACCAAGGATGATTAACTGAATAAAAGGATGTCGCATGGTAGGGATGAGCATGGGTACCGAAAAAACGGTACGGTACCGGAACCGTACCGGTACCGACCCGTACCGGTACCGGTTCTTATTGCCCGGTACGGTACCGGTACCATGAAAGTAAAAAAAAATCGGTACCACTAAAAACGGTACGGTACCAAGACGGGAAATCCCGTTTTTGGTACCGAAATACAAGAATATAGTATAAAGTTATGAACTACTGTAATTTAGTAAAGCCATAAAGGTACTGTTCTTTAGAAGTATTTCCAAATGTTTGAAATTCGTATGTATACATGTGTGGCGTGTACTTGTTGAACTTGTTACACATCAACATTGAAATCTATACACTCTCAGTAGCATTTGTTGGCAACTACCGTTTATGCTTACTGTTCGAAACTAAGTTTAGTTGAATCAGTTGTGCACATCTTGAAACAGTGGCAATTTGCAAAATCTTATTCTTTGAAATTAGGAGAGGAGATTAACACTTTCAAGTGGACGCCATTTTTAGTTGAATCAACAATTTTATAACCCATATATCAATAAAATTGTCGCATAATTATTTAAATGCTATGTTTATCATTTTTTACATCTTTATATCATTTTTTGCATTTAAATTAGTAAAATCGATAAACCACCAACCTTATTCGCCGCTTGACCTATTTACTTAAACAGGTTAAACGGGTCACAAACGGGTTACACGTGTTATGCAGGTCTGGGTTAGGGTTGAGTTTCTTGACACGATTAATAAATGGGTCGTGTTTGGGTAGAGTTTATAATAACCCGCGAACCCGAACAGGTCAACACGAACACGACTTGATTGCCACCCCCTATTGTCTTTTTGAACCTTAGGATTTTATGGGCAGTAAATAACATTTAATCTACACAACTATAAATTCAGAATACAATAAATTTACAGATTTTATAGATTATAGCAAGGTTAAAATCTTGAGGCGTGGCGTGGTGGCATGCCCAAGCCTCACGCCATAAGAGCTATGGCGAGCCATGAAGTTTTTTAAGGCGTGACTTAAAACGGCATAAAATATGAACACATTTATAAATCTATATATTTATATCATATTTCAAATATATTGAGTTTACATGTTATACATAAGGAAGAAAGTTAAGAAGTTCTTTGTATGTAATCGTTTTCATTTTATATAACAAAAACGATTTTTAATGAAACTGAATTCAAAAAAGCCTTCATGCATCATGTTTTATAGCGCTTTATCACGTTTTTCACTTCTCATCTCACTTCACGCCGTAAGCCTACGCCTAGGTCTATTGCGTAGCGTGAAGGTCAAGACTCGTACCTTTGTGAGGCCTTAACGACACCATAACGAGCCTTTTAGAACCTTAGATTATAGTAGATAAATGTTTACAGAAGTGCGCCAACAAAAGTATAACGTATAAACGAACAATTTCTTAGAATATGTGTAGGCTTAGTTTGTGAAACAAATAAGAAACAAAAATAGCAGGCGCATAAAATGAACACTTTTTATATCAGAAGGTAAGAGCAACTGCAATGCATTGTTTTACAAAAGACTTTTTATCATTACAAAAGCTTTTTGAATGACTTGGTACATTGGAGTAAAAGCTTTGCTAAAGACTTTTAAGGATATGACTTGGTATATACCAAGCGTTTGACAGAAAACTATCCAAGCAATTTTCATTAATTGAAGATATAAATAGGGCATAGAAAAAGCTATTGCAAGACTTTTTAGCATTGAAAGAGATTTGGAAGAAAAGCTTTTGATGTAGAAAATTAAATGAAATAATCAATGTTTGGTCTAGAAAAAGTCTTCAATAGCTCTTTGCAATGCGGATGCTGTAAGGAAAAATTCAAGTTACATTTTATGCATGTTGTGTCAATATTCTCTAAACGTATCAACTGGAAAATCTATGATATGAAGTTGAAATTCCTTGATTAAATTAAAATACAAGAATAATAATAGAAGCGTAAAATGAAGCGTAACTTGAATAGATCAACCGAGCTAACCTGAAAGTCCCAATATAACACGGCTAAATGGGGAGAACACACTTATCAAATTATAACACAAGTAATAAATTTTCAATGTTTGTAATACTTTATTGACATAATCAAAGAATTACAATGTGCTAGGGATCAACCACCCAAGGGTGGCCTAGTGGTAAAAGAACTTGCAAGTGTCACACTAAAAGGTGTGAGGTCCCAAGTTTGATTCCTGCTAGGTGCAAACAACTCTGAAGTGGCTACGCCAACCTCCTGAAAAGGGAGGGCTTTACTTGGTTTGAGTCTGTGTGACGGTGGGTTCAAATCCCGTGGATTAGTCAGCCTAAAGAGCAGAAATCATGGTTACCAAAAAAAATGTACTAGGGATCGCACAAATTGAATAACAATGTAAACTTACCCTTTGAACAAGTAAACTTGATGATGTATCAAGTTTATAAGCGAACTTATATAGTCAGATGATATGATCAGAGGTTGTTTTGTAAGTTCGACAAAAGAGTAAATGCTTAATAATAACAACTATGATAAAAGCGATAACATTTACTCCTTGCAACATTCTTTATTTATATTAATACGAGGTTGCTTCTTTAGCGGGGGTAGTTGCAACGTGTCAAGAATCTAGTGGAGGACATACGAGATATTTAATGCACGTCCATTCTTGGAAACTACCCGCCCATACTTTAGTGAATAGTTATCCCAACTGTTCACTACATTTACTAACTTCGTACTTGGTACAAGCTTTAACTTAAATACCCTTTTTGTCCCGCCTTAAGGTATTATTGAGTTTCCCACCTAAACGTATTTAGAGAAGCTTAGTTCAGCTTGCTCTTCTTCAAAGAGTAACATAATCATCAGGGTATTGCCACCCCTGACTCTCCTTAAACCTTCAGCGTATTCTTTCTACATATTAGCTGATATCCATCCCAACTGACGAGTATGTCTTTAAGTAATCTTTGACTTCCTTGACGATGTCTCTGACTTGAATACATATGAGGTTGTTCGCTGAGGCTTTGCACTCAGCGAGTCCTTTACTGCCCGCTGATGCTATGCACTCAGCGGGTCTTCAGAGCCCTCTGATGCTTTGCACTCATAGGGTCCTTAACACTTAGCCTAATTTCTATTTAAATCTAGGCAGAGACAACTGGATCCTTAATTGGCCCATCAATCTCCCCCTATTTGAATATAAATTATGATAAGTAAAAATTATTGTAAGTGAGTACACAACTTCTTCTTACACATAATTGGCACAGAAAATTAACAAAAATAACTTCATTTATTACATCAATTTTGACCCATCTGGTCTAAGTTAAATTGTACAATTCTCATAGCTTCTACAACATCATCTCTAGCCTTAATAGTAAGAATCATCTTACGGAACATCTCTTCAGCAACCTCTGAGTTTGTCTTGATTGAGTTCTGGATTCTGATTAACTGGGGAGTAGTTTCCAGATGAAATTCTTCTTCTCTTTAAAATACCAAGTCAAAGTTGCCATTGTAGAAAAAAATACCTGAGTCATACTCTGATATCACCAACCCTTCTGATCCAACAACCCCTGGAGAGGGAATAAAATTCCTCTGCATTCCATCCACTACAATGTTCTCTTTAACAAACACTTCCTCAAGGATCTAGGATGCTCTCTTCATCTTCTTTTTAAACATGGGCAGATCAAAATCAGCTAACTGTGGAGGATAAGTAATTCTAAGTTTTCCAGCTTGAGTTCTCAACCATTGGAACTTAGCCTTTAGAATCTTGAGGAGGAGATTATTGGCTTTTGTATTAGAACTGGAGGCTAAAGCATGTAGTTCAATCCATTCAGAAAACCCCAACATTTTTACTTCAAATTTATCATATACTGTAAGGATCAGAGGATTGTTTCCCTTTATGATTCTTATTCATGCTTGTTTGTATTTATCAACTTTGTAGCTGATTTTGGTGATGGGTAACGGATCAGCCCTGAAAGTGATGTAGTGATTGTATTCACTTAGCATCTTGGCTCTTTTTGCCTCATACTCAGCAAGCGTGGTTGCGCTATTAACCTTTGTTCAGACTTTTCTTGCTCAGCCTTTAGATAAGCTAATCTCTTTATCTCTTTTAGCTAAGCTTAAACATCCTCTAGGGTTATTTTCTTACCAGGAATGTTGAATTTATGGAGATCAAGGGTTTTAGGGTCAGACCCACTTTGTTCTAACAGAGGAATGAGTTGTTTTATTGGATCTTCCTCAGTGGCTAACCCATTTCCCTTTGCTTTCAACTCTGGGAGGAGTTGAAGAATAGTCAGATGAAGTCGTTTAAAACAGACTATCAGTGAACTGCTCTATGAATAAGTTTGCCATAACTGGTTGTTTAAAGTCTTGTGAAGGAATAGAGCTTAGAGGAATAGGTGATGGAACGCTAGGGTCTGGAATTAAGAACTTGAGCTTCTTGAATGGAGGTTCTTCCTCTGCTGGTTTATCTCTTGAGGAATAAACAATCATTGCAGATGAGACTAAAGAAATTTGTTTAGTGTCAGGAGGAGTTTGTTCATTGGACAACTCCCCCTGAGGCTCTGCCATAGCCTTTTCAGCATTCATCGGATCAGGGATGATCTTTGCTTCTTCAGCGAGCTCTAAAGCAATGTCTTCCTTCAGAGACACTTTCTCCCCCTCAGCTTTGGCTTTCTCAAAGACATTGGCTGCTTCGAGGAGGGAGACCATATCCTTCATTAAGTTTATGAGCTCATGAAGGTTGACATCGCCTTTCTTAAGTAAGGAACTATAGCCTAACAAACGATCTTTGACTATATCTACATCTTTCCTGAAAGATTTCTTGAAGGACTTGCTCACTTGTGAATGAATTCCTTTGAGGAGCTCCTGTTAAAGAATTACGAACCTCTAACTTTCCAGCTTGTTTAAGGCATTAAGCTCCTCGTTCATGGGCTTGATGATAAGTTCAGGTATAGAAGCATGCAGAGAATCCTTAACCTTCTGANTCAATCTTTGAAACTGAGCTCTAAAAAGAGTCTTCTATGATTTTTGGAAGGATATCCCTGAGAGTGTCAGTCAGGAGGTCAGGTATCCTCTTCTCAAATGTATCAGCAACCATTCGAGGGATTGACTTTTCCAATGTTTTCGTTACTTGCTTAGAAATAGTTTACTCTAAGTTGGAGAATCTGGAGTAAAGACTGTTGATTTCTTTTTGAAAATGACCAAGGGGGTCTGACTCGGATGGTTTAACAACGGAAGCACTTATATCAGCGGAGGGGTGTTTGGCCAAGTCAGTAAGCTCATCAATAACTTTGTTAGCATCTTTTTCTTCACTCTTGGTGAGAGATATGTTGAAGTCAGCTTGATTGTCCTCATCATCATCATCATCAAATACCTCCTCTTCAAACCCAGAGACTGACTCTACTTCATCCTCTAGAATTGACTCAAGATCAGAGTCTGCTACTTCTTTCATAAGCTGATCTTGAGGAATGGATAACGAACTAGAGATAGTTTCAGCTTGAAAGGACTTGATAAATTTTATCTCTAATTCCGTGTCATAAGGACTCTCAGTTTCCTCCATGACCTGATCATCATGCACAATTCCCAGCGACCTAATCTCAGGCTCCTCTAATTACACTTCATCATTTTATTTTTGTAGCTGCATAAGATGGCTAGTTAATAAAAGGATGAGCTTGTAATGAAGTGAAGGATCGCCATTCACTGCCCCTACGAAAATAGAGGGTGATCATTCAGTCCTCGTAAAAGTCTAAGACTTTTGGGACTCTTTTGAGTGTGGGAGACCTTTGAGTTTGAGTGAAGTTCAGGTCATACATAGGTCTGACTTTCATGCACTAGATGTGTTTATCCTGCCAAAGTCTAGATTTTTCTAGGTTAACTTTAGGTGGTATAGCTTGAGAGTATCACCCCCTGAGTGCAGACTCAAAGTGTACAAAATATTTGGAAAATAAAGTGCTAACACTAACTCTCTATTAGGTTGAGGGTAGCCCTATTCTTCACCACTCTCTCCTAAAGAAGTTTGAGAGTGGTTGCTTGCAGTTTCCCTAATTTAAATGACTGTTACCTTTGTGGCATCAGCGGTTGAAGGCTGGTTTCTTAATTCCTTTGCCAACTCGGAGGCACTTTAACTCTTAGTGACATCAGCGGTGGCCACTAATTCCTTAGATGGCTTAGTATCAGCGACTTGTTTGGATGGAGATGATTCCATGATAATCTTGAAAGTCTTTGGTTTAGAATAAGATGGGATTCACTTCGTCCTTGACTTTTTATCAGTTCGTGCTTTGAGCAAAGTGATGGGCTGCACAGAGGTCCCAAACAAGGACTTGTCAGTTTCATCGCCAACATTAACTTTCTTAGATTAAAGGAGCAAAGACTTTTCAGGTTCATTTAAAAGTTTAGCTACTTGTAGCATATGAGAAGTCAAAGAAACTTCAGATGCTAATGGTTTTTGAAAAAAATTAGCTGAAATGGTGTGGGGTTTTACAATAGTGAGCATCATTGAAGTAGTCCTCTCCTAGTAGTTTCTCAAAAATCAGAGATAAAAACCGTGTGTAACAAATATTTGCCTCCCTGCCCTTCTTCCTATTTTAAAGTTTATGAACCAAGTCAGAAAAGATAATTACCCCAATGTCAATCTCCAGCCCTTAGATAAGAGAATAGGCAATGGTCTTCTAATTCAAATTAAGTTAGTCATGATACCCATGCATCCCCTCTAAGCACTTGACAATATATTGCATGAAGATTCTCCACGTGGGTGAGAAATACTTAATCTTTAGGGGAGGAGAGTTAACAAGGGTGGTGGATGACAGAGATGTTTTATCCTTATCATATAATCACAAGGTAGCCAACCTAGCCCTCACAGTTTCTTTAATGGGTAATGGAACAACAATTTTACAAATGGGCAGGCCAATTGCAGTTAAAAACTCATCTTGAGTAAAGGACAAAGGTTTTTCAAACATTGAAAGTGAGAAGGTGATGGTCTTGTTTGCCTCATCTACCTCCGCAGTGTACCAAAATTCCTTAAGGTACTCTGCGTAGATTGCGGAGGGTTGAAAAATTAGGGCCTTATTGATGTAGCAGTTCGATAGGAAGGCAAGCATGGGACAGTATAAATCTTTTTGGTGCTCGAGTAGTGCAACCACATTGTTGAAGGCAATGATACCATCCTCATACTTAAAACTAACTTTTAATGATGGTGTCAGTTGAGTTGATTGTTGAGAGGATGTTGATTCATAAGCCATTTTGGTTTTGAAAGTGAAAACTTTGATTTTGATTGTGAAAGTTTTTGAAAGATGATGAAAATGGTGATTTTAGGGTTTTGGAAAAGTGAAGTATGAAAGAGAGAGATGCCAGTTTATACAAAAAATTATATTTTGAAAAATATAAAAGCTTTTGAGTTCCGCATTAAATGCAAAGGTAAAAACTTTCATACAACGTGAGCCCCTATGACCCTTTGTGTACTGTGATTCTGTATTTTCCGAGAAAGTTAGTAGAAAACTTTTGAGTAAATTTGAATTAAATATTAAGAATGTTTGTCTTTGAACTGGATAGTTACATTTAAGTTACCTTAAAAAACATTTAATATTCAAGTCAGAGGATCACTTAAAGCCCTTTTCTTATCAGAGGCTTATTTTTCAATATTGAGCATACCCAACTCAACGACCAATCTTGTAAAGCTAGGCTTAACTAGTGGTTTTGTAAAAATATCAGCTAGTTGTAATTCAGTGGGTACAAAATGAAGCTCAGTATCCCCTTTTAAAATGTGATCTCTGATGAAGTGATACTTGATGTCAATATGTTTTGTCCTAGAGTGCAGTACTAGATTGTTTAAGATGGCTATGGCACTTGTATTATCACAAAATATCGGCACCTTGTCATAGAGAACATCATAGTCAGCCATGTAACACCTCAAAACCTGTTTTTAAGTATTTAATTTACAAAAAGACCATTAGGTAAGTTGGTCTATGAATTTAATAGTCTAATTGGGACTTAAGCATCTGTCTGTCAGAACTAATACGACGTATTGAATAAGGTCCAATACGGCGTATTGATATAAAATGTGGATATGGCATATTTTGGTAAATGAATACGGAGTATTAGTAGTTTAAGAATGAATACGACGTATCCGTGGTTATGGATACGGCATATTGGTTAAGTCGGTTAAAATAAGAGAAA
>BQNB010010617.1:0-78568 GCA_026074375.1 Tanacetum coccineum
TAAACAGTAGAAAGAGAGTTGAACACAAGCATAATAATATTCATAAACATCATATAGACTTGTTGATCAGACAAGCTAATAAACAATTGACGAAATCCATAATCAATTAATAATACAATGAATGCCCCCAGGCTAGGTATTTTCGTCAGATACCTACTTAAATCTCCATACAATATGTTCGTACATTGGGAGTGCTCACTTTCCGGATTCAAACTTCCCAAAAATCGAATCGGGTTGTCAAGCCCATAGCGCTATTAATTGTATGAGCGGCTACCCATCGTGGGTAGTTTACGGCTCACGATTGAGGTCTTATGACGAAAGCTACTCAAGCAACAACATATAGTCACATACGGGTCCAAGCATACCAGAAGAAAACTACTTGTGTTCGTTTTATAAAAACTAGCATGCATCTCCCTCGCGGGGTTTAAGAAAAATACTTGAAAAGTGATGCTATGAACTCACCTTAGGAACGATTAGATCAGAATTATTATGAGTCTTGAATGAGCGGGAAGTACTCCTAAGCACCTCCTAAAATATGTGACGCGATTTAATACGCAGAAAATTACAATACATAAAAATTAAACATGTGTCCATGAGTTGTGTTTCCGAGAAAAGCATGGCATTCCACTAGGACTTCCCCAAGTCCTTTTTAATCCCAAATTGACTTGTGACCTAGTCTTATAGGCAAATGAACATCTACCAAGTTTCGGCTTCTAACTTTTATTTTATCACGGTGTTCTATAGGTGAGGATTTTTCCCCTGGAAAGCTATTTGTGTCTAGTTTCCAGAAATGTAAGTCTCACAATTTATAAAGTTTCGTAACTATGTGAAAAGACCATTTTACCCCTGGTTGTTCAAAACAGAAAGTTAGTAAAAAATTTACCCTTTACTAAAATAGCCATAAATCCCAAACCATGATAGCAATGAAGGTGAGGTCAAAGGATATGGTTTCCTTATGATGTCTACTACTGACCCAACCTTTAAGATCTATTATTTTATGGCAAACATTTGGAGTTTAACTCGTATTCCAATCATATGTCCAGATTTGACCTATTTTCTTGTTTTGGCCATAACTCACTCATCCCAAGGATTTAGTTGAGCATCCAACTATCCTAAGATGCTAAGACATGTATATTTCCAGTCATATAATTTAATCATAGAGTCCAGGCCAAATATGTTTAGATAATCACACGTTTTGCTACTGTTTTCAAAACAGTCCCAATATTTCAATTTAAAACCTTTTTAAACATCATTTTAATTCATCTAAGACCTAACCCAATGCCATAACTAAATGAAAACACCCTCAAGAACATCATCACATATATATATTCAGAACTTAACATCCATTTTCATGGATTAAAATTAAAGAAAACAAGAAATAAAAAGATAAGACTAACAAAAGAAAGATTAGGGCTTACAAAAAGAGAGATTAAGGCTAGTGAATCAACAAGAACACCCTCTTTTCTTGTATGGGCTGATTCAAACCAATGACCACAAGATTAACAAGCTTCTAACCTTCCTCTAATGATGATAATACTCTTCCAACAAAACCCCAATCAAAACCCTCAAGAAAATCTAAGAAAACAAGCCCTAACTTCTTCAAATCTTCAAGAAATTGCACCAAACTTTGCAAGAGGCTTATGGATGGTGTTAAGAGGATAAAAATGAGTAGGAAAATTTTGTATGATGGTGGTGGTGGTGAGGCTAAAATCGGCAGCCAACAAAGGAAGAAGGGAGGAGAGGTTTTGAAATCTTGAGAAGTGAAAAATGACTTGCATGTATGGAAAAATGGATGGAATGAATGGGAGGGTAATAATGAGTTGTTATAGAAAAATGTAATGAGTTGTGTGTCGGTTGGTTAGCCACCTGACGGCCAGAGGCCTTGGTTAGTGTGTTTATAATATTTTTGATTTTTATGTTTTAAGTTTATTTAAGTATTGTGTAAGTAATTTAAGAAAGGTACAAGTTTTAAGGTAAAAACGCGAGTTTTTAAGCAAGAATTTTGTAAAACGCGAATCCACAACGGAAATAATCGTACCAAGGATGAAAATTATAATCGTCGATGCTTAACGTAGGATTCGCCGATTCTTTGTAAACGTCGCGTAAATTACTATCGTAAGCCCTAATTTCTTCCTGTTTTGTCGTGAGTTCATATTTCAACATAAAAATGAAAATTATATTTAATACTCGAGAATAAAATAACGACCTGAATTTGACGGATTGTCACACTATCTGTTCACCAGAATCTGAAAATTTTGTTTCTTTTCAAAAATCCATTTTGGGTCCTAGACCAAAACATATAATGGTAAACAAGGTTAAAATTCCGTTGCTAGTGATTAATTATGGGAAAATAAAGGGTTAAACACATTTTATAATCCATCGTTAAAACCCGGAGTTGGATTTGATAAAAAAAATTTATGTCAAAAAATCACCACTGAAACGTCATAAATTATTATCCTCGCTCACCAGACACCCGCAACAAAAAGAAATGTTGGTTGACAAAAACCAACCTCATGGTTTTTTCGGCAACTTGGGATAACTTCAACCTCAAAGTTACATGCATGTGGAATATGTTCCTCCGTTTCCACATCCCAATCAAATGCATCAAATGCAAGGGATGTTTAACTCTAACAACTTTGGACCCATGAGATATTAGGGACCAAATGTTTAAGTTGTTGTCTTATATAAATAGATATGCCTTTGAGTTGATTTGGAACCCGATGAGTGGATAAAAGATAGCGGATGCTCTAAACATATGATGGGCAACCGAAAGCCCTTTTCGACATACAAGGCATACAACGAAGGAAATGTCGTTTGTGTAGTCTCTTCGTAGTATCATTCAATTGGCCAAGGTACGTATATAATGATCTATCAATATAGATAATGTAGAACATGTAGATAATTAAGATTTAACTTTTGTGGCATGTCAAATATTTAGATAATATATGTAAGGTAATTTACTCTAAAACGCGATAGTGAAATCACTAAGGACGGTAAGGTTATAGGTAGAGGAATTCGGAAGAAAGGCTTATATGCGATGAAATTAGGAAATAAGCCGAAAGACAAAATTTATTTTGCAACGATTGATGAAAACATGAACTCTTGTGGCCATAGGAGATTAGGTTAAAGCTAATTTGCGTCTTTTGTCAATCGTTAGCTTATAAGAGCTAGCTAGTACTTACCTCAGTAAGTGTATCAAATTTTGTGTTGCTTGTAAAAATTAGAAAACAAAGTCCGTAGTCACAAAGTAAGAATGTAGTCTCAGCGACTAGATGCTTAGAAACTCCTCTATATGGATCATTCAGTCCAATCCACGTAACGAAGTTACGGAGGAAACCTCTACACCTTAGTAATAGTAGATGACTATTCTAGGTATACATGGACAAGATTCCTTAGGATTAAGAACGAAGCCTTTGATCAATTCGAAATATTTAGTAGAAAAATACAAAACCAATTAGGATGTCCAACAGTGTCAATTAGGACGGACCACAGTAGGGAATTTGATAATGAAGTGCAATTTGGAGAGTTTTGTAATGCCAACGGTATTACACATAACTTCTCGGCTCCACCAGCTACAATCAAACAGGCATTGGTAGAAAAGAAAAAAAAAGGGACCACTACAAGAAATAAGTAGACCATGTTGAAATGAACAATCGTTACACAAAAAGTTTTAGTGTAACGCCGCTAGATACTTCAACCTATATCCTAAACCGAATCCTAATTAGAGCCATCTTAGGTAAAACACCTTATGAACTCTTGAGAGGTAGGAAACCTACTCTTGATTATTTTAAAGTGTTTGGAAGCAAGTGCTTCATTTTAAACAAAACAGCCTACCTCATCAAGTTTGACCCTAAGTACTTTACGAATGTGCCTTTTCTAGGGTTACTACCAAATAGCAAAGCCTACATTATTCCTAAACAAACACACCATGAAAATCGAAGGTCTACACTCAACGTGACATTGATGAAACTCCTCTCAAACATTTCATGACCTACCCTTGGTAGAATGTTGGAATTAGTGATAAGGAATCAATTAAGGTTATCCGAAAAGAAAAACTAGAAAATGAATTGATGATGAAACTTTAGAAATTGTCGAAGTAGATAAATTATAAGGATACTCTCTCGGAACACATCTATTAAAAAAGTCTAAAAAAATCTCTTAATAATATTACTATTAGGTCACAAGCACCAAAACCAAAGTAACCTCCTTTTGTTTTATATCAACTATAGGAATCTATGAATGTGCTGAAGCCTTAAAGGATGAAAGTTGGATAATCGCTTATGGCAAGAAGATTAAATCAATTCGTGCAAAACGATGTTTGTGAGTTAGTAAAAAAATTAGTATATTACTAATGACATCAAATAACATCTATTTTATAGAATCCTTTATCCCATGTTATTAACCCATTTCGTATAATTATTGCAAAGAATTGTTACTTAATCATTTCTATTTGAGAATTGCTAGTAAATTTGAGTCTTCTAAAAGTTACTAAATGGCACAATACGCCGTATCCACATCAACGATATGCCATATATAATACTTTGGTCAACGAAGAAGAACAAGCTGGTTTTACCCAATACGCCGTATCCATTAAGAAGATACGGCGTATTTGTGCCTGCACTTCACAGATAACCACGAAGGATTGAAAACACAATACGTCATATCCTGATGACTTAATACGCTGTATCAAAGGTTAAACACTAGAAGATTCTAAAAGATATCAACCATTGTCCTTACTCTAAGAAATCCCCAATATGTTGTATCCTACATCGCCCGATACGGCTTATCGATCAATTTCCAGACTCTATAAATAGAAGACCCTAAACTCAGTTTTAGGTATGCAAGTGAATCCTTAAACCACCAAGTCGACCAAGAGACAAACAAAGGAGCCTAAAAGGTCAGAAAAGAGCCTCAAGATCATAGAAAGACTCTTGTAATCTTCACGCAACCAAATACGGGTTCGGTTAAGGTTTCTTTTCTTTAATCGTTCCTATATGAAACCGTGTATATTTTTATAATGACTATCGGCTGATACCTTTAGGTATCAGTCATGTTTATGAAGGTTTAATGTTTGGTTTGTTTATCTCTATTGCTTAATTTATCGTTGATTGTTGATTATCTTTATTAATTTATACTTGTTTACGTGCTTAAGTATGTGACCTATCATTCAACTGGGTCTAGCCCTACATATTTAATGCGCTGCAACTTTGGTGTTGTTTTGGCATAGGCTAAGAGTCTGGGATAGCTCTCCATATTTTAATTTATATATCTAGAATCATGGGATCACAAATATTTACCTATCCTTGCCTTTAGTTTAGTGAGCTTAGTTAGACCAGCAAGTGACCCTGGGATCAACGAGTACGTTCTTATTCCATTGGTAAGGACTTGGACAATGGACTACTAGTATATAAAGAGCCGTTAAGAACTAAGTGGGTAAAGTATCCATGAGCTAGGGTTTAGTAAGGACACCATTAATAATCTCCTAAGATAGATTATAATCAATAAATGCTTGCTTTAAGACGATGCGTCTAATTGTGACAGAATTAGCGTGTCTAGGTTTTAGGAAGAAGTACCGCTTAAATCTAGGAAAAATATGCCCTTCGAGATAAGTCAATCATTGCACTAATAAACAAACCAGCATTTTATCGGATTATTCATGGTTGATATGTTTCTTTACATTAGTTCTTGACCGTTCCTCTATCATTTGTTTATCTTCTTGTGTGCGTTTATTGCTTTACTTGTTATCAAAACCTTAGGTTAGATAGCTAAACCTCGTGCCAGTCTCTCAGGCTGAAAACCTCCCTTTGCCCTTACTTTAGGTTTAACTTAGGTTTAACATAAATTAGATTAATTTAGTACTAACATAGATAATTAAAATTCTGATAATTAAGAATTAACGCTCTCGCTCTTAGTTATCGACACCCTACTTACCAACGAAGCTACATCTTGACCGGGTATACTGCCCGTTAGAGTGTTGTTTTTAGGTATAGTCGGCATAATATAAATTTAAAACTTGAAATCATAAAATCACACACCTCACTACAACACATTTGTAGTACTGAGCAGAAGTTCAAATGGAACTTCGCATAAATAGATCTCATAGCATTCTTATAGCATTTACATAGTATTCACATTGCATTCATACACGCAATCATAGGCACATAACATTGCCCAAAGAGAAATAAGAGGTTTTGCACACTAGTAAAAGTAGTTGAAATAGATTTTGAGTATCATTTTTCCCTAACGGAAAAGAGTTTAAAATGTGAGGCTACGAGAACTCACCTCAAGCAAAGATGATAAGTAGCTCACAAGAGATGATCAAACAATAGTATGCAACAGCATCCAGTCACGACCTAGTCAAGTTAATATCTGATTCAGAAATATGTTTTAAACGTATGTGTATGGTTGATGCATAAGAGTCTTAAAACATGTGTTATACAATTGTTTTTAGTATTATTGGTTATGTGATGGTCGATAAATAAGACTTAAAGAATATATATACTCAAAGTAGTTACATAAGTATACTAGATATTAGGTACTCATATTGATTAGATATAGTCAAGAATAAATGATTAAGTAGAAATTTAGAAGTAAATGAATACACGATAAACCATTATTTGAATATGTTTTGACCGTTTTCCCGGTAACCCCAAGTTACCAAAATTTAGCGTTTAAAGTATAAGTATTACATGATTTAAATACACAAAATGAATAGTAAGAGTTTTATATTTTATAAAATTATAAGATATATTTTTTGTTTTTTAGTCGTTTTATTAAAATAATAATATTTCATTATTTCGTCTTTTGTCAAATTTTGAGAAAAATAAGTTTTAGTGAAATATTTTCTAAGTATAGTATTTTTATAAAATTTCGACATGACCCGTTCGTTTATAAAACATTTTCCAAGGTTTTAAACTTTATTTTCAAACACTTTTCCCAAATCCACCAATTTTCGACAAAGAGCCAAAAATCTACATTTAAGTGATGTTTTATCAAAATAATCTTTTCGACGACTATTTTAACCCTTTTTATAACTACAAGTTCCAAATTGATCAAAATCCGTTTAAATCACTTAAAATCACTATTTTTTCACTTATTGGGCCTTAGTCCTTAAACCCTGTTTAGCCCGAATTATCAATTTGAACACGCATTAGGAGAAAATAGAAAATAAGCCGAATCAAGGAAACCATAACTAAGCCGAAGCTTAATGGGCCTCAATTTGGGACGTGGCCTATATAGGACCAAACAAGCACTTCTGAAAATATACCAAGTCTAAAATCGAACAACGAGTTTTAAGATACGCTATTCAAAGTCAACAAAAGTCAAGTCAAAGACGAAGCCGATGTCGAAGAAATACTTAATGGGCCAACCCGCACCCATCTAATGGGTCGGGTCAGCCCATTAAGATATTTATACTAAGGCTTATAAGCCTTAATGTCCAAAACCCTTTTATCCCTTAGCCGGCCCAACAATTAAGCCCAATCCCTAACCCATTACACCCTTAACAGCTGTTACCATACAACCCTTTACACCTTACACCGTTAGTCCTCAAGGACTAACATTGTTAGTCTAAAAAGTACTAACGTGCGAAACACACTTACCACACTCAATGGCCAAAGTTTCAAACTTCCCCAGACTTTTACCCTGTTAAACCCAAACTATTTTTCCTGCCCAAAACAACCCCAACACTGTTCATGTGTCTCTTTCACATCGACCTATGCACCCACAGACAAACCTTTCACTCTCAGTCACACCCCCCTCAACCCCACTTCATCACATGGCTCAATTACCACCTTGGCAATCCTAAACATCCCCATTCGTCAAGGGTTGAAGACAAGAAATCAAGGGCTTAGATTAATAGACTTGGAGAGCAAGAAATATGGATGGCTAAGATTGGTTTTGGACCTCTCTCTCTCTCACAAAGAAAACACACCTCAGTTCCCTCTCACTAAAGAAGCACAAAGTGAAGACCAAGCTTTGAAGACTTTTAGTTTAAGAAATAATTTAAAGCTCATTTGTAGTTGTCAAGTTTTGTTTTAACAAATTTGTACCATTTTTAATACTGCAATTTACTTTTCATGTCATTTAAATTACTGTCATTAAAATTCTTGCATTGTAATTTTTAAGATTAATGAAATTTTAAGTGTTTTTCTTAATTATTGTCATTTACTTACATTGTCATTTAAATACTGTTTTTAAGCTCTTATATAAGCTTTTGAATCATTAAAAGCTTATATAAAAACTTGTTTACTTTTCTGTCTTAAAAAATCAAGAAAATCACAAAAATCATAAAAATCTATCAAAGAACACTCGAGCATGGTAAATAGTGGATGGCCATGATTTAGAGCTTCTTGTCAAGCATATAGGGTGGTTTTGGACTAATTTGGGGCCTTGAATCATACTCAAAAGCTTTAGAATTTTGTGAGTTTCAGTTTTCATATTTAGCTTAATTGCTGTTCATATGCTTATCTCTGCTTATTTCATGCTTATTTGTGCTTATTTTTGTTATTTTATGCTTACTAGTCCTTGTTTATTGCTTATATGTCATTTGTTTAAGTTTTTTACTTGAAACTGTCTTTATTTGCTCATAATCTGCTTAATCTTTGTTTACTTATTTAAATGCCTATTTGTGGTTGGATTGTGCTTATTTCTGATTAACATTCATTGCTTGTCATTTGTTCTTTAAGAATCTTGCTTAAAACTTTGAAAATCAAGCTTAAAATTTGATTTTGATATTTAAAGGGGTGTTTGGCATAAGGTGTCAAAGTGGGTCAAAACTTGTTAAAAAAGGTTTGGGTCACTTGGTTAACTTGTACAAGCCTTCTTAAGTTGTTTTTAATCTATTTTCAAAAGTTTTTAAATCTTAAGGCTTGTTTTCAAGTTTTGTCTAAATTGGTGTTTGAATCTGTGTTATCAAAACAGTTTCATAGTGCTTATTTGATTTAGCTTTTCAAAACAGATTTTAAGTGTTGTCCTTGTGTTGCTTTTAGTGTTAAAATGCAGTAGAGTAGTGTTGTTTAAGTTTACATTAGTTGTATAATTTTTTGTCAAAACCTGTCATAGTTGGTTAAGTGTCCTTTTTGTTTAAAAAACAACTTTTTCAATTGCTTTTTATAGCTTATTCTGAATTTCAAACTCCTTTTTTATTCTTGTTATAAGCTCTTTGAGGTCTAAATTTAATCTGTTTGAAGGTATCATAGCCATAAGGTTCTTTTTGTTAGCTTATTTTTAACTCGAAAAGGCTAGATTTGAAATCATTGCCCTGGCATATGCAATTTAGCCTTTTTCTTTTGCTATTTTCTTTGTGCTTATTGTGATTGCAAATGCTTAATTTTGTTTCTTATGCTTTATTGATCATAAACTCAACCTGTTTTGCATTTTCGCTTTGTACATTTGCTTAATTAGCTTATTTTGAATTAAAAAATTTTCAAAAATCTGTTTGTTTTACTCAGTAGCTACTGAGTAAATAAAGCCTTTTTCACTTAGTCTTATTAAACGCTTAATTGATTTTCAAAACATTTCTTTGTTGCTATAGTAGCTTAATTGGCCAAGCTTTTAGTGGTATAAGCCAATTAAGCCATAAGGTTCCATTTACTAGCTTAAAAATAAGCTAGAAAATGCCCTTTTGGCTTTTTGGTTAATAAGTTTGGCTAAAAGCTTATTTGCTTATCTGAGCTTATGGATTATTGAATTTGCTTATTTTGTGTTCCATATTGCTTATTAAGTTAGGATTCAAGTCTTTTTAGCTTAGTTAGTTTATTGTGAAGCATTATTGGTATAATTAGTTTAGAATTTTTTTTAGTTTAGAAGCCTTTTAGCACTTTTGTCATTTAAGCTCAGCTTAAGTCCATTAAATTTGCTTATTTTTGTTCCAAATTGCTTTTTAGGAATAGCTTAACAGTTTAGGCCCCAAGTCGTTTTAAGTTTACAAGCATTCTGTCACTTTTTAGAAGCTTATTCTGAGCTTATTTTTAAGTTAAAAAAATGTGTTTTTTTAAAGTTGAATATTTTTTGCTTATATTAACTTTTCCAAAAGAAAAGTTTCAAAAGTAAAAACGGGGTAATTGGGAATTAGGGTGATGCAAGGCTCGAACTCCTCAACCTCACCACCACTACCCCGGTTACACACACACTCTTTACCGTTGCCCCTGGACTTATTTTCGTTATAATACCCAGTGGTTTGATATTTAAGGCTTTTTTAACCCTAAGCTTTCAGCATTTTGCTTATTTACGGCTTATTTATAAGCTGTTTGTCCAATTTTGTATTTTTCCTAGGTTCTTCATAGTTTAAAGTATTTTCTTACATTTTTTTAGATTTTTCCAATTTCGTCTAGTATTTTTAATATTTAATGTAGATTAAAATAGTTTTTAATTCATAATAAAAAATATAAAAGTCAAAAAAATATAATTCTTTTTTTAAAATTTTCTTTTATCATTTAGGACTTAGGAAATTTAATTTTGATTTCGTAGGGTTAAAATTTTAGATTTTGAATTTTTAAAGAACGGGATTGAATCCCGTTAACGTTTTTCGTGTTTTTAAGCTTAAATTGCTTTCGTTTTTGGTTTAGTTTTCTTTGTTCTTGCATTTTAGTCATTTAGGGTTTATTAAAAGTTAAAAAATCATTTTAGGATTAAATTTTGATAATTTAGGGTTTTAAGTCACGTTCGTTTTTAATTCCCGTTAACGTTTTTCGTTTAAGTCTTTAATTGCTTTACTTGTTTACTTGCATTTACATGTTTTTAAGTTTTGTTTAGTAGAATTAGAAAACCAAATTTTTTTTGTGATATTCAAGCATTATTCCACAAACCGATTCTCGATTTTCAAATTCACGCCTCGTTGGGACATAACGACCCGGGTCCGGTTTTAAATTTGTAGATAACGAAGCGAGAAACCGATACTTCCGAATATATATATTTTTATTTGTGAATTTAAACGTATTGATTTTTGGATTTTAAAAGTGATTTGTTTATTTTCACCTATATTATATTATATATATAATTAATAACTAAAATTGCTACAATCAGAGCCTTAAGGCTCAATAGTAGTCCAAAATCATACATTTTAGTTCTTAGTTCGTATTTAGCCTAATATCCATATAAATAAAAGTTCGATAATATTAATAACCGAATATATCGATTAAATAAGTACTACGAATAAATAGAAAATAAGCCGAACGAAAAGCCCCAAAATAAGCCGAAGCTTATTGGGCCTAAGTTTGGGTCGTGGCCTATATAAGCCCCAACAAACACTTTTGAAAATATACCAAGTCTAAAATCGAACAACGAGTTTTAAGATACGCTATTAGATATTTCTAGTATTCAAATTAGCCAACCAATAAGTCGTAAAAATAAGCCGAACCACAAAAAGGTGTAAATAAGCTCACGGCTTATTTACCCTTTTTGGGTCGTGGGTTTACAAGCCCAAAACCAAGTATAGTCAGCTTTTTAAATAAACTAATAAGCTATAACTTATTTTAGTTCTCAAAATAAGCCATCATAATAACCTATAAAAATATGACAAAAGTAGTTAATAATCAAAATCACTTTTCCTTTATATTTTTATGTCCGAAACTAAATAAGCTCACAAATAAGCCAAAAATAGAAATAAGCTACTACGTATATAAATGTTATTCAACCATCACAACAAAAATATAAAAATGATCTTTCCTTGTCTTTCCTTGCCTCGAGTTCGAACCAAAACAAACACCCTTAATATTTATTTGTAAACTTTTTGTTTTTGATTTTTAGAAAACGCACCGTACGACCAACATCTATGAATCATTAGACTACTAAAAAGACAAGAATATTTGAAATAAGATGACTTACAAAAGAGGTTTTGAAGATGAGATTAACACGAAATTGACAACCCAAATGTTGTTTTTATGAACCCATGTCTATTAGAATCAACCCGGAAATGTTTAAACCTTCATGTTCTTGATCAAAAATAAAAGTTATGGATTTTGTGTGTGTGTAGATTCGGACGAGCAAGAAGAAAAAGAAAGAAAGAAAATGAAGTTTGTGTATGTTTTGAAATGAGGTGTGTGTGTTTGTGAAAAAATATAAGACAAGAATGGGATGTACATGCATGGGACAAGACTCCTAAAATCGAGCCTCCTTGATCCCTTGTGGGGTTCGACGGTCCAAAGCATCCTGGGGGGATCCTAGGTGCGTTTTGTCTTTTGTCGGGTTATCTATGATCATAGTTCGAGTTTTAAAACGCGACCTGAAGTTTTTCTTATATTTTTAATTAATGTAAAAATATATTTACATAAACTTAGAATATTCACACTATATGTTTTATAAATAAACTCTTTAGATTTAACATGAACTATTAATGGACGTGCCAGAACGCGTTGTTTGACATTTTAAAAACCTCCCAGAACTTCAACAAACATAGATATAAGCATACAAAATAGGAAATTCTAGAAATAAAAGAACAATCAAATGATTAAGAATAAGAATTGACTGCCCGTTAACACGGTCACTAATCCTGACAAAAACAGTAAAAGTCAATAAAACTATGACTTTAACGGTACATTAACAGTCTAGAAATCTGTAAGGGTTACAGAACTGAACTCGGCTGACCCACTGGACTTGGCAGACTGGGCTGAATAGGCTGTAGAGAATGTTGGGCCGACTGGTATCCAAGCACATAGGCCTGGGGAGATATAGGAAATCCAAGTGGGCCATGAAACATGGCATAAGTCCACCCTAATCATTACAATAATAGAAAACTTTGGACCTTTGAGTTAAAATTAATTAACTCCCTTTCAAATATTAACCCATTAGAATACAACCACCATCTTATAATTACACTTTCATAGCCTCTAACAGTCTTTTTAGAACCCCTTAGATTTTTCTCATTTACTCTCCCCCTCAAACAACGACCTGTTTTCTATTGAAAGAGCTGTAGTCGTTGATTGAGAGGAAAAGATCAGGCGAACAGCTCCACCATCACCATTGTTTTACTATACTCCCATAAAGCATGGATATAAAGTAATCCATGCCCAGACATCAAACCGGGTTGCAATTTGAAGTAATTGCAAGCCTTTTAGTAATTCCAAATGACTTAAAATATTTCCTAAGTATTTTATTTATTATTTATAATTAATTTTAAGCCTTTTAAAACAGATATATATATATATATATATATATATATATATATATATATATCTTTTTTTTATTGTTCTTTTTTTTTAAATTTTTATTTTAAGTGGCCTATTTACAAAGGATACACGAAGACATTCTGTTTACTCATCCTCTCCTTCTTGAAGACGTCTGAGAGTTTCAGGGGTCAAACTCTTCATGCCTAGGCGTGGAAGAAGAAATTCGAACCGTTCTCTTGGTAATGCTTTGGTGAGAATGTCTGCAAGCTGATAATTCGTTTCCACGAAGTAGAGTTCAACCACTCTATTTTCTTACTTCTCTCAACGGATGAAATGGTGACGTATGTCGATGTGTTTTGATCGAGAGTGCTGGACGTTGTTACAGCAAAGAGCAATACACTTTTGTTATCACATACAAAAGAGAAATTTATGAAGTCATATTCGTATCTTTGTTTGGAGACTTGTGATCGCATCCAAAGGATTTGAGCACAACATCCAGACATGGCGATGTATTCAGCCTCTGTAGTTGATATTGCCATGCTTCTTTGCTTCTTTGATGACCAGCTAACCAATCTATCTCCAAGAAACTGAGACACCATCCCCGACGTACTTCTTTCTTGAATCTTGACATCCCGCATGATCCGCATCTGCATAAGCTGTTAGTGACATAGCGTTGTCTTTCGGATACCAAAGACCCATGTGAATGGTTCCTTTCAAGTACCGAAAGACACGTTTGATATCTTCAATGTGCTTTTTGGTAGGCTTAGCCTGATATCTAGCACACATGCAAACGGCGAATACAAGGTCGGGTCTACTACCTGTAAGGTACATAAGGGAGCCAACCATTCCTCTGAATCGAGTTTGGTCAACTGGAATATACCCCATGAGATCCCTCGTCCATTTCCATCGATCCACCATTGGTGTATCGACTCAGGGTCAGAGAGATCCATTCCATATTTCTTTAATGTTTCGAGAGCATATTTCGCTTGGTTAATAAAGATGCCTCTGGGACTTTGAGAAACTTGTAGTCCTAAGAAAAATGACATTTGTCCCATCATCGACATCTGAAATTTAGAGCTCATCTCTTTTGAAAATATGTTACACGCATTATGATCTGTTGAGGCAAAAATGATGTCATCTACGTATATTTGAACAAGTAGAATATGTTTGCCTGATTTTGCTGTGAAATAAACGTTGGATCACGGCGCCCTTTATTATTTTTTATGAAGAAATTATTGGCCAACATGAAATTGGAGTGTGCATCACCACGCCTTTTGGAGCCTGTTTAGCCCATAAAGCCTTCTTCAGACGATAGACGTCGTGAAGATATCTTGGTCTTCAAATCCATCAAAGCAGACCTGACAAATACTTCTTCGTGAAAGATCAACCATTCAGAAAGCAGACTTTGGACATCCCTCTGGTAGAATGATCATATTCCTTGGATTGCACATTGCAAAGAATATCCCTGATGGCCTCGATCCGTAGCAACTGAGCAAATGACCTTCAAAATCAATACCTTTCTCCTGATGATATCCCTTAACAACTAACCGAGCTTTGTTTTTCATACATCACCCATATTCATCAAGCTTCACTTTGTAGAATCCACTCAGAGAGCGATAACCATAACATATAGATTGGACGGGTACTAATTCCCATACTCAAGTCGATCAAATTCGTGAATTTCATCTTGCATGGCTTGAAACCAACAGTCTTCTATCACGGCCATTTTGAAGTTCTTGGGTTCGACTTTGGACAGTTCAGTATGGAAACAACACCACAAAGCATCGGATGCTAGCTATTTTCTGGTAGATACAGGACGAGAGGGAATTGCCAAACGATGTTATCCAGAGGATGATCTTTGGTCCCTCTTCTAGATTGATCTGGTATGTACTTAATTTGGGTTTGGGTTTCCGCTGAATTAACATTCCCAATGATATTTGAGCCGAAAGAACCTGGATCTCCAGTAACAAGGTCATGTGAAGGATGAAGAACATCATGATTGATTGGGGTGTCTTCGTGAATGGGTTCTTCTGCCATTTCTTGATGTTGGACTGGATGATGAATATCGGATGTTGACGAGGAAGCACTTGTCGACGGTGCATCTTGAGCAATAGTTGTAGACACATATGTACCTGGTGGAACAACTTGAGCGTCAATATCAGTAGCAGAGGGTACTGGTTTATTGACTCGAGATTGTTCAAGGTGTTCATCAAACATTGGTTGAAATAACATCTCCAGCTCTTTATCGGTTGGAGCGAGCCCTGATTTGAGTTGTCCATGGGTCATGATGAAGGGCTCGGGTCCTGAACTTATGCGTACAGGAGCCATCGACTGATGCATTTCATCGAATGTGACGTGAATTGTTTCCATTAATCGACGAGTTCTCTTGTTGTAGATTTTATAGCCCTTTCTGCTAGGAGCATACCCAACGAAAATCCCAATGTCAGCTTTGGCTTGAAATTTTCCTAGATCTTCGCTATCATTTGTAGGATAGCACAGAGCACCAAATACTCGGAAAAATGTAAGATCAGGCTTCTTTTCATGTACAAGCTCATAAGGGGTTTTGTTGTGACGAGTATGAATTAAGGATCGGTTCTGGGTGTAACAAGCAGTAGCTACAGCTTCGGCCCACAGAAATA
This sequence comes from Tanacetum coccineum, assembly GCA_026074375.1. NCBI lineage: Eukaryota > Viridiplantae > Streptophyta > Magnoliopsida > Asterales > Asteraceae > Tanacetum > Tanacetum coccineum. The sequence goes on from BQNB010010617.1 coordinate 15,746, forward strand.
TAGGCCTTTGAGAGTATTTTTATTTTTTCTTATCATCATTGTACGTGCTGCTTCCACAAGTGTACGATTTCGTCTTTCGACAATGCCGTTTTGTTGAGGAGTTCTCGGAACAGACTTTTGATGAAATATGCCAACACCGGGTAACATAGTATTCAGAACATCACGACTTGGATTACGAATTCCGTTCCATTATCTGTGCGGATGAATCTGACTGTTTTGTTGAGACCAAGCTGTATTTGCTTAAGAAAGTTGATGACAAACTCTGGAGTTTCATCCTTTGACCTCAAAAACTTTACCCATGTGAATCTTGAATAGTCATCCACGATGACTAAGATGTATTTCTTCCCTTTAATACTCTGGACTCTCATTGGACCACACAGATCCATGTGAAGGGTATGAAGAACTTCCATATTTGTATTTTCCAGATTTTTGGTCTGTTGAGAACTTCTTGCTTTTTCCAAGTTGACAGGCTGAGCAAAGATGATCCTTTTCAAACTTTAATCTGGTAGAACCTCTAACCAGATCTTTTCGGAGCAAGATCATTTATTGTGCTAAAGTTTAAATGGTTTTATATCGACGAAGCACAACCATGATTTGGACTTGGAACTTTGGACAGTAGCATATCGAGAGACTTCATCATTTCATCAATCGATATCGTGTACAAATTTGTGCTACGACTACCTTTAAGGATGTATGTACCCTCAATATCACGAACAAAGTAAGTATGCTTTCTAAAGGCAACTTCAAGATCAGAATCACAAAATTGCCCTATGTGAGAATAATTGTGTCCAAGTCCCTCACCTGCGTATATACTCTTGATAGCACACTATCAACTAAAATAACATAATCTCCATAACCCATGATAGCTCCTAAGTGATCATTCCCGAATCTGACTGACCGATGAACTTTTCCACAAAGTTCTTGAGCTTTGAACGATTCCCCGTCATATGTTTTGAACAGCCTGAGTCCAGATACCAAAGAAGGACCTATACAACCTGCATTTGAAAACAGATGAGTGTGGAGAGTTTGGAATTTTAGTTCCCCAATTTTTGTTAGGGACCTGGTGGTTAGCAGTTATGATAGAACATTGCATAGAAAGCTTGGTTAAATGGCACAGTTCGCCTAAGGCAAATTTCTTTCCTGTGGGTCTCCATTGATAACCACAATTAAGTTTTCCTAAGGCGTCTTTCTTTCCTGTGGATCTCCATTGGTAACCAACATTAGCAAAGAGTTTTCCTGTTGCTTTCCAAACCTGCTTGGTCTTGTTCAAACTGTTATCAGACAGTTTGCCTTTTGGTTTCCAGATCTGCTTCTCTTTATTCAAGACAATTTTAACAGTGGGGTAGCATTCACAGAGCTTAAAATATTAACAACACACATTTCATGATTTGCAGTGTTTAAACATTAGTTACACGTTTTGCTCACAGATTCAGAATTTGAATTAATTACTACACGCTTAGAGCTAATGCTAGAATCAACCCGATTCACTTTTGTCCATACTGACTTATTTGTCCTAGGATGGTCTTCTACTTTCTTCTTATTCTCAGTCTTAGCAGGCGGGATCCTATTTTTCTTTGTATTGCTTCTAGGCTTTGATCCGCTTGCTTCAGTGGAAGTGTTTACTCCTGTAGAATGAATCACATGGACATTAGTTTGTTGAACTTTTCGTGGCATTTCTTTTTCGGTGTTGCTATATGAGGTTCCTAGTTATCACTAAAAGTAACTTGCTTTTCCTAGTAACAGGGGTGTAAGGGAGCCTTGTTTATCTCTTTCATTGAACTTTTTGGGCAAGTGCCAATCACATATTCTAACAATTCCTAAGATAGCTTAGTGTATTGGCAAGCATAGTTAAGTGCGTTATCCAATGGTTTATCTACTCTAGCTTCCTCTACTATCTCCCTAACTATCTCTACACTCTCCTTAAGATGGCTGATATAGTTTAAATGAGCACTCCTATTGTTCTTAAGGGGATGAGGGATGGGTTTAACGTTAATGGCATACATGCTAGGAGCAAGAACCTTTGGTTTGACCTGGTCACTAGTGAAACAAGACTCTTTGCTTCACAATTGAGCTTTTAGACTCTCGATTTCATTTAACATGGTAGATGTCTTTTCACTTGTGTGAGCATGCGTAATCTTAATTGAGTCATACAATTCCTTGTAATGTTGTTTGACCTTTTCTAGTTCTACTCTAACGCAATCATTTTGTTCAATAAGAGCAGTGACCCATCTTTAGCATTATAAGGCTCACAACTTCTTTCATTCACATTAGTGACTAGATCTTTCAAGTGTCTAATCACGTTGTCTTTTTCTTGAATCTGATGTTCGAGATTCTTAATCTTAACGAATGAGTTAAAATCAGGAGCTTCCTGCACTATGTGTGATTTGTTTTTACCAAAACTTTCTTGAAGATGTTGATACTTTAATTGCAAATTTAGGCATTCCCTTTCCAGTTTTGAAATATGTTTTGACTCATCATGAACGTTAGACATGACAGCTTCAAGATCTAGACAACGTGATTTTTCCACATCATACAGCGGTTGAGTCCGACAAACAATAACAAATCAATTCTCATTTTCAATGAGAGGTTTTCTTTCAAATTTTAGCACATGCTTGTCTACAATATTCTGTCCACTTCGTTATTCATCTTGATAAAAAAATTCTTCATTTCTTTAACTCTCTTTAAAGAGGGCTGTTTTGAACTCCAACAAAGTGTATCTTTAGAGTTTTGAAAAAGGGAATATCTTCAGTGAGGTAACATCGTTTAGTTTGCTCAAAACCTCTTTCCCCTCCGGTATATACCTGTTTGGGTGATTCTAAGTTTGCAGTTTTCTCAAATTCCGTAAAAAGTATGTGAGTACTAAAGAATAATCTTCACCTGACTTTAGTTGAAGAATTCTGGGGACAAAGCTTGACAAGGAGTATAGGGTGGAATACACTGTCAATGCTGAAATTGGCTTTGGAACTGAGGTCTCAAGCCTATTTCCTGATATTGTCATCTATGGAACCAAAATAATTTGTTCGGGTCAGATTTCTTTGGGGAGCAAAGTTAAAGAAATTCTTCTTTCGCGTAATCAGGGGGGAGGGGGGGGGGGCAATCCTAACTTTATTTTCCACACATAGAGGGCTTTGCATTTTCAATCGCATTCTATTCCTAGTTATCTCAGCTAACTCACCAGAATCCTACTGAGTCATGTATGACGAGTGGGTTATGATTGGTAGTGACAAGACATTACCATTACACAGAGCAGACTGAGCTTGCTTTGCACGAGCGAGACATAATGGATTGTTTTAGCCTATTGCTACGATTTTTGGTGCCACTTTGTCAAAATAAAATGATTTTGGTTGACACAACATGTGAACTGTTTGAACAGAAACATCATGTATTGTATAATCTATCTCAATCTTATCTTTAGCTTCTTATGACCAAAAACCTTCAAGAATTTGTCTTCCTTTTGTGTTTCAAATCCTTTTTCAAAACGTGTTACCTTCCTTCTGTCTTGACTTATAATGTCAACGGTAGAACTAATAGTATTTGTGCTGAATGAAGTTCTGATTTTAAAGAAGTTTCCTTCTGTTCGTTCCGAGAGATTATTCTAATTTGGTCCATCCAAAATTTCATTCTGTATCAGTTAAATCAAACTTTGCCCATTTTTCATATTTCCCTGACCAGAATTCCTAATCTCAGCAAGTTCAGAGTCACATGAGTCATTCCTACCATTCCTGGCTATTGCTAATCAACCTTTGTACACCCTGTTCATGCATTTCATCGAGAATAGTCATTAATGTATCATTTCGTACAGAAGATACATTACATTGTACAACATGTTCTTCGTTGTCCTTCCACATACTGATCATACGGAATAATATTACTACACTCGTATAGTCAGACATCAGATCAACAACGAGTATTGGTTGTTAGTACATCATTTTGCATCTCGTGTACTTCATGATACTCATTCATACGATCTACAAAGGTATCATGATCTTGTACCTCACACGGATTATTTGAGTCATATGATGGCCCAGCTTCATCGTAGATTGAATCTTCAGATGTGAGATTTGCCATGAACATGGTCTGTGTAGTGGGACCCTCATCAACATCAGAGTCGAATGCATCACATTCATCAGCTTCAAAGACATGGTCCACATTGAGTGCCACATCATTCTCGGGTGAATCATCCACATCATCATCAACGTTGGTAACCTGTTCCCCTCCAAGAAACAATGACTGTTCTTCATCCATACTGCCCCACTCTCCTAAAGGCTTGCATTAGTAGTCATCTTTCCTTGAAGTAGTCCTGAAAACTTAGAAGTCCTTTGCCTGACATCTGTGCTATGTGCCCTATCCGTTACAGTTAGCACTTGATGGGTTTTTGCTTGACCAGGATTAATCATGCTCCTACTGTTCTGACCTCCTACATTCCCTGCTACACCATTCCTCTTGTATTGTTTCTCTGAATTGGTCTTCCTTGATTAATCGCATTGTATCTTCTATGGATATCTTGAACCACAACTTTCCCAGTCTGGAAACCATAGCATGTTCCTGCAAATTAGACGAAGCTCATAAGTTGATTGTTTTGTTTGAGAAGATGTGATTTGTACGATTGGATGAGGAGGGCAAGTGTGTGGATACACTTTCAATCAATTTTTCTGTGAAGAACTTCCTATCCAGTTGAAAGTTGTTTCCAGCCCCCCAGTTTTTAAAAATATGGTTCTTTTGAGGTTAGGAGACTTGATGATTGTGTTGGATACTAGCTGAACTAAGGCGTCCGACAACTATGTTGGCCAAAGGATCCTTATTTGGTTGAATGAACCTTTTCCATCAAAAATTTTGTTCTCATTAGCATGCACGCTCATGTTTGCTTCCAAGTAAGCATTACAACTGATCAAAGTCTTGACTCTTCAAACCTCTGTTAAGATTGACTTCAGTTATGAATCTACTCCACTCAGTAACATGTTGTTCACAAACTTTGGTTAAGCTGCATCCTGGGCCATAGTCATTTTGATGTTTAATCATGTCATTTAATGAGCATCGTAAACCTAACTAGTATCCTTGAATGGTTTCTCCTTTGTTTTGACGGAAGTGTTTCAAATTCACGTATAACTGAATTCCCTGTCATCCTTTGTTAACTCAGAACCTTCCCAGAATCTTCTTCATGTATTCCCCAAATGCCCTTGTCGTCAGTATAAGTGATTGATGAGTGAGTAGATGTCCTTTGGTATACCCCCATTTTTGAAGTAGGATATTGAGGATGCATGAATGTCAAGACTTTATACATTTCCTTTTCTTTCAGCTGAGGTCGTAAGGACTCTAAAAAAAAAGGACGTACTGGACCTTGTTGAACTCACCCTCAGTTTCCTCCAAAGCAAAAACACTGAGACCGTTCCATATTAAATGGTCCTTCCTTTGATGGACATCTATATTCTCTCCATTAATCCTTTCCTAGACATAACTGACGTATACGTCTGTTTTGCCAAGATTTCAAAGTCTGTTCTATCCAAGCATTGGGGGCGTTATCAGAACCAGGCACACTGGATGTCTTCTTGCATGCTATGCAAAATCTTGTATTATTAGATATTATATGTTTTTTGATCGATCAATGATTAGAGAGTGTACGTAAAAAGTAGTGAGGTTAACGTAAATCTGTATTTTGTTTTAGTGATATTAAATCCCGAGTTTGAAATATTTCAAATTTCTAAGGCAGTAGCTCAACTCGCCGTTAGAGGCTACCAAACCGCTGCAAAGAAATAAGGCAACTCGCTGGTGGAAATTTAAGGCAACTCGCCGAACACAACTCGCTGCCAAGCAACCCGCCGCGAAGAATATTTTTTAATCAAACCGTCGTTGAGTTTTCAAACCGCCAGAGTTTCCTTAAGATATTTGCTATTAAAAATATTCAGCCCGCTGATAACCTGTTCAAACCGCTGGTAAGCAAACCACTGCTTAGTATAAAGCAACTCGCTTCTTGAGCAACTCGCCGCCTGTTCAAACCGCCGGTAACCAACTCGCTGCTTAGTAACAACTCGCCTCTGAGCAACTCCGCCACCTAACAACCCCCGTGTTCAGAGGGTTTTAACGCTACTTAATAAAAAAATATGGTTTTCAGCAACCCGCCGGAAGAAATTCTGGCACTCTCCCACGAAGAACAACGTTTGTTTCTCACAAAATCACCTATAGAATCACCCTTTTGAACGATTTTACTTGAATTTCTTTTGCATCCAACACAGTACCAACAAGATAATAGCAACTAAAACACCAAACTTAATCCATTAAAACAACAAAATTCGAAGAACATAGAAAAAAACGACTAGGTCCATAAAGGTACACTTTTCGATCAATCAAGCAAGAAATCAGCACATACACACGATCTAATCATCCATAGCCTCTGATAAACAAATTGTGGTATAAAATTCCTATATCATAACATGGGGTCGATTCTTGATTTTGCTAGTTCTAGAGAGAGAAACACTAGAGAGAGTTTTCTAGAGAGAGAAATAGTGTTTCTATGAAAAAAGAAATAAATGACTAGCTTACCTCTTCCAAAGTTGGAAGAGGCTTATATAGTACTTACAATATACCGGGTATTAGTGCCCGACTTAATACCGAAAAACGTACTATTAACTATTAAACTACGAGCTATAATAAATAGTAAAATACACGGGGTGACCGAGTCTTTTTCTAATATCTAACACTATACTTGAGTCTATTAGAATACTATTAGCTTATGCTTGTACGTTAGATTTTAAGCTATTCCAAATGGATGTAAAAAGTGTATTCTTGAACGGTTTTATCAATGAAGAGTTATACGTGGCACAACCTCCAGGATTCATTAACTTTGAAAAACCGAATCATGTTTATAAACTTAAGAAAGCTTTATACGGTCTTAAACAAGCACCCAAAGCTTGGTATGATAGATTAAAAGCTTTTCTTATTAAACATGAGTACAAAATAGGAATGGTAGATAACACACTTTTTACCAAGAAGAAAAGTTCAAACCTCATCATCGTTCAAATATATGTCGATGACATTATATTCAGCTCGAATTATCAAGACATGTGTGATGAATTTGCCAAAATTATGCATGACGAGTTCGAGATGAGCATGATGGGTGAACTCAACTTCTTCCTTGGATTACAAATAAAACAAATGGAAGATGGTATCTTCTTTAATCAATCTAAGTATATTAAAGAAATGCTTAAGAAAATTGGCTTAGAAGATTCTAAACCAATGAAAATCCCCATGTCCTCCGATACAAAACTCATGAAAAACGAAGAGTGTGAGTCGGTAGATAGTACCAAGTATCGAGGCATGATAGGTAGTTTATTATACCTAACGACAAGTAGGCCCGATATCATGTTTAGTGTCTGCCGTTGTGCCCGCTTCCAAGAGGCTCCCAAAACCTTTCACCTTGAATCGGTTAAGCTTATCTTCTGATACATTAAAGGCACTGCGCACTTAGGATTATGGTATCCTAAGGGGACCAGGATAGAAACCGTAGTATATTCTGACTTTGATCATACGGGAGATTATTTGGACCGAAAGAGCACTAGCGGTATTTGTACATTCGTAGGATGTTGTTTGACATCTTGGTTCTTGAAGAAACAAACCGCTCTTGCTATATCCACTACCGAAGCCGAATACGTAAGCGCCGGAAAGGCGTGTCAACATGCACTATGGATGAAACAAGCTTTTACCGACTACGACGTTCGACTCGACGACGTCCAGATCATGTGTGACAATAAAGGCACGATTGACCTGAGCAAAAACCCGATGCAACACTCTCGAACCAAACACATCGGAATTCGTCACCACTTTCTACTTAATAATGTCTAGAAAGGACATATCTCTGTCAAAAAAGTGCCGTCCGTCGATAACATCGCCGACATTCTTACTAAAATCCTTAAACGTGAATCGTTTAACTATCTACGTCTTGGTTTAGGAATGATGGAACACAATCCATAAATCATCTTCTTTTTCTTCTGTCTCGATTCTAGTTCGTGTTCCACTCTGTGTCGTGACAACTTAATATCACAGCCCGCCAAGGCGGAAACGCGAGGCGTAAACAAGAATGGATATCATCACAACACACTATGTCTATATAGAGAATACTAAAATGAAAACTAAAAGTAAAAGCAAAGACACAAAGTGTCATACAATACCCAAAAACCTAATTGTGTCTTTATTAATGAGAAGAGTCCGTCAATAAAATGACCATGCAAAAAAATCATAAAACCAAACAATTCAAAATGATAAAGCAATAAATAACTCCAAGCATCCTAAACGTCTCTTCTAGCCACTTCGTTCTATCTTAGCACCATTAAGCTCACCTGAAAATGATGCTTAAAACGTCAACACAATGGTTGGTGAGAGTCATAGGTTTAAGACAACAATAAAACTTTAACACAATTACTGTGATTATCAAAAAGTCATTTGGAAAACTATGAAACTAATGTGAACTTACGCTAGCATGCAAATCAGATTCACCATAACACAAAAGAAAACCATACACATACTGGGTAGGAACGTTACCCCCGATCCACTAATAGTCATGGAAAGGATCCAATACCCAATTCTAGACTATTGGTACCGATAATACAATATCACAAGGAGTTAATCAGCTCCAAGGATCTTGCCTACATAAGTAGACGATAACACCACATTACCACTCGGGATAAATCCCAAGTCTTGCCTACCATGAATAACATAACACCAAATATCACAACATCATGCAACAATAATCCATATAACAGTAACATATTGTCCATACACCATTAACCACATAATCACAGCACTCAAAACATCTTTAGATCACAAGCATCATTTTCATCCCAAAATGTAAAGACATTTAAAAATGGGACTATGAAACTCACCTGATTGCTAGCTTCAAATCCACAAACACTTCACAAATAACACGAACAATCTAAACAATATAAGCATAAAACAAGTTACCATCAATTAGGTATTTAACCCACTATGACGTAACCTCAACTATGATGGATGCCTATGTGATCCTATCAAACGTCCTAATACTTGATTATAACCTTATAAATATTTTACATTTAACTTATTGCACCTAAACGTTTCACGTCACACTTTTTGATTTTTACCGCAAGAATTTTTACAAACACCGACTTGTGCGGCCTAAAAGCACCACTTAAACATTCTCATAATTCAAACCAAATTCACCATGCACATATAAGAATTAGACCCTCCTCCCTAGCTCTCCCTATGAACACTACCCTTTTATAAATATCCCAAAAAAATTCATTAATCCAAAGTGTTTAGAATTCATCCAGAATCTGACCTTTAAAAAGTATGGCATTAATTACCCAACTTAAACCCCATCTCTGACCTTAGCCAAAATTCACAGGTCACACAAAATATATGAACTAACTTCCACGTGACTTAGAGCCTCTAACTCAGTGTCTAAGTATTTTTAGAAAAATCAAAACCAAAACTGAAATTCGTCACTGTTTTACACACCGATTTTGTAATGACCATTTGACCCACTTCCCGACCATAAAAACTTATGAGTCACTCAAAAGCGAACGAAATGAACTCAACAAACTTCACCATCAATCCAATCTCATTGAGATGATCACACTCAATAGATTGATTTCCAATCTCCCACATAATGCACATATAAACACATATGAACAAAATCTCATAAACCAAACTCATAGAATAGATAATTAGGTCAACGCTATGGTTTGACCATCCTGTTCAAGCCATGGTTGTCACAGTGTCACAGTATCCCCACCTTGAGAAAATCTCATCCCGAGATTTAACTACTCAAGGCATTAGCTCTATCGACAAACAACTGAGGACACGTAGACCTCATTTGATCCTTGCGTTCCCAAGTAAGCTCAGGACCACACTTCGAATCCCAACAAACTTTCACTAACGCTATCATACTATACTTTTACTCATGACCTCTCGGTCCATAACATTAACGGTTCCTTGACAAAACAAAGAGTCTTGTCAACCTTAATCTTATCCAACTTTTACAATCCGAATCCAACTGCTAGTGACTTTGCTTACCCCCACAAGGGTGCAATTAGTAACACAACAACTCAACACGAAAAGAAACATCCGACTACCTGAACCTCGCCCGTCATCAAGGAAACTCGTCAAAAACCTTAAGTTGTGTAACAACGTCATTTACAACCCGGTCTCGCAACTCATCAAACAAGAACTGTCTTGAAACCAAGTTATAAGTTGTTACAAAGCCCAACGTTTTTAAAGAATCGGCTCGACTTCGAGTTTATTCATAAAATAACTTTAACCAAAATCACAAACACATCTAAGGGCATACTAAGGTCTACAAGAAACCTTACGTACCCATCTTTAACTAATACTCCCAACGATATCTTGCTCAACGAACAAGTGTGGATACTCAGTTTACCTGAAGTCCTAAAGACCTCCCTTCGAGTCCAATCGAATCTTAACTCAATGAACATTAACTTCTACTAGTTCTTTAGCAAAACCATAGTTTTGCCTACTTTAATTACCTCTAAAGGCACATGCAAACTCGCATTTACCAAATACTTCAAATTTTGACACACGAAACGTGTCATGCACACTCCTCAACTCTTTTAGGTAATCTTAACCGATAATCCTTTCAAAAATCTCAAATGGACCTACTTACCTTGGTATCAACTTACCATACTTTTCGAAACATCATACACCCTTCAAACTGAATACTCTAGGTAACACTCAATTACCAGCCTCAAGTCTAACGGTTAAACCTCATACTAGCATAATCCTTGAACCAAATTCGGTTCATCCAATCTCGCTGTCTCTAGTTACTGCCCATAAAATGGTAACCTACATTCCTTTCCACATAATGCTCCAAGTGAAGCACATCTCATCGAAAGATAATCCCCACCTTAGGGAAAAACTCATCTCACAAAGCTAAGTAATCCTAACATCCCACAATACAAGTCCTAAGCATAGCTAGAAATGGGGTGACTTAGTCAGTCCATTGACTACACCCAATCGCACTGTATCCACTACTCAAACTTGGTAACTTGATAATAACATCTTTAGTTATCCTTTCTCACTTCTACTCGGATAACTCAGGTTGTAGCAACAATCCTGAAGACTCTTAATACTCAACTTCCACTCTCGAATACGCTAAATACTTGCTACCGCAAACTACTATATTTTCTTCATACTCGACCACCAATTTGAAAACCAAAGACCACAACTAATTGCATCCGCTTTAGGATGGATAGCATAACTTTATCGTATACGCCTCTTCAATACCAAAATGAACCACTCTCCACCCTCTTTCTCACACTCGTTGTTCCAAGCCACGCACATCTTATGTAACCCGTTCTTTCTTTGGACATCTAATTTTACACCACCCAACATCTTTTCTCGATCTTAGCTTGGATCGTCATACGTCAATCCAGAACTCATTCTTGGCTTCACTCTTTTTCCTACTCCACGATTCAACAACCACATTTTCCTTTCCCAGATGGTACTTGGCCTTGAAACCATACTCACTAAATAACTTCATCCATCGACTCTGCCTCATGTTCAATCCTTCCGATTGAAAGTGTGTTTGAAACGTTCATGATCCATATAGATCACTCTCCACGTCTCGTTCACTTTTAATGCCTCTAGCATTATAGTGCAAAACCTATCACGTTAGGTCAATAATCCTTTATAAGATCCTTCAGTTGTCGCGACGTACAAGCATTCACCTTCTCCCTTTTTCCAAACATGCTTCCAAATCCTTACTTCGTGCGTCATATTATACTACGAAATCGTTTGCTCCTTCCGGCAATGCCAAGATCGGCTCATTACCCATTTGATTCCTTCCACATCTAGATAGCTTCCACGTTGTTGGAAAACTTCATGTACATCTTCTCTTCCTTCAGTGTCTCTACGATCATCTTCACGTGCGACTCGTACTCCTCCTTAGACTTCGGGTCGATTTAAAATATCGTCCGAATATATACGTTAACTAGCTTGTCTATATACGGCCATGCACACCCGGCTCATTAACTTCATGAAAACCGCTAGTGCATTGGTTAACCCAAAAGGCATAGCCGTAAACTTGAACGTGTCCATTACGCATCCTAAAAACAATCTTAGCTACGTCATCCCCGTGCACCCTCCATTGGTGACATTTACAACGAATTTTTCTATCTCGACTCGACTCAGTAAAGATAATCTATGCACATTTCAAACTACTCACCTTTCTTCCTACCAAGCAATACAGACGCTTCCTACAACTAAAAGGTACTAAATCAAAAGTAAAACAAAAACACTCCAATTCCAACTTGGGATTTCGAATAATTTTATTCGCTTCGCTACTATTAGTCGCACCACTCAGAAGATATGCCTAACATCAACCTCTAGAATTCACGCCATGACAAATACCAACTTCACAATGCACCAATTGGTATGGACCTAAAAAATCACACAAACCCAAAAGTAGAACAACCGAATATAAATAGCCGACATAAACGAACAACTTCGGACCTCCAAACGCATCAATGATGCTAGAGAACCCAATGAATAATACCACGAACCACGACCCTTTAATTAAAAGTATCGTAACCTTTGTACCAAAACCGACTTTTTAAACCCAAGGAAACTTTCCCTCAATAACCTTAAACCAATCATTTTAAAGCAATGAAATCGCCTTAGTTAGTAATGCCAATAAATTTTTAAAGTGTACAAATAAATTTAAATAAAATTTTTCATAAACTATTTTAATTCTAATTAAAAAGACATCAAAGGAAAGGAAGGGGGAAGATGGTAAAACAAATGTGTTGCATTTTATTACATAAATTATTTTACGAAAGAAGTTTATTCTAACACCTAAAGATATGAATCGACTACAACAAAATTACTTTGAAAAGGAATTTATGAATCGTAACACGAGACGTCATGATATCAAAATAGACTCCCAAAATACCTTAAGAATTCCAATACCATAATATTAATTTACTTGAAAACGAACACGACAAGAACTCTTGCAAACCAAACAAACCATAAAACTCATCCATACCAAAGGTCTTAGAACCAAACCAAAAAGTATCGTCACCCTTAGCAAAAGAAACAATCAAAACAGATCGAACGAAGAACGTAGAACACCAGTTCTATAATAACACCCTAGAATACCAACACGAGCGTTGGATATCTCAACGAATCAACGAGCTAACGAACCAACTTAAGAATTGTGACAACCACACCAACAGGTATCCGATGTGTCACACAACATGATGAAAGGAAACCTTACCATCCTGTGCAACCCACCCAATATAATGCTAATTCTATTTTTAGAAGTCTTAAAATTTGAAGTAAAAAAGATTACTTCTTTGGGAAAGTTCATGTGTACAACCAATATTAAAAGCCTTTAAAAAAAGGGCTATTTAAAGCCTCTTAACCCTCCAAACCATTTCACAATTATAAATCCCCACATTTTACAAAAAAAGCAGCCAACATTAAAAGGCTTTCAAAAATGCATTTTGTAACAGGCTTATTTTGTAACAGTTCATTTAAATGCATTCATGTGGTCCATTTGTCACGGTCCATTAAACATCATTTAAGTGTAAACCACAAACTCAAACACTCATTGAGTATAAAAACCTAACACACTAACAAAATTCATTACACCATTTTCATCTCTCTATTTTATCTCTCTTAAAACACAAACACAATTCTCTCTCTTTCTTTAAACCACCAAATTCCGCCGTCTCACATATCAGATTTTGTCGCCACTACCGTATGCTGCCACATTTGCCAACATCATGTGCCGTCAGCCGCTACCGCCGCCATTCTCTCCGTTGTCTGCCAAGCTAATGATCATGGCTTTGGTGGACTATGTAGTTTCGGTGCGCTAGGTGATTTCGGTGTGTTTTTTGGTGATTTTGAGCGGTTTTGGCATATCCATATGAATATTCCCATGTCCAATGTACTTTTTGTTTGATCTATATGAATATTTTAAACAACTTGATCTCTTTTTGATGGTGAAGCATGGATGCCATGTATAAAGGGACTTAGCCCACTTTGCTTATTGGCTTTCAGAATCATACCCTCATGTTTGCTTTTGGCCGCTTCCATTGCTAATGTTGCTAATCACGGGAGGTCGGCCTTAGGGGTGGGTGAGGTGGGCGACAGCCCAAGGCATAAAAAAAGTAGGGGCATCAAATTTTTGAATCAGATTTATTTTATAAATAGGTTTTGTGATGATTTCGTCTGATAGAAACTTACTATTGCTTTCGAAATTGATTTTTGATGCGAATATAATTATCCACTGTCTGCCATAGTTTGTGGTTGACTGGTTTGGGTGACTTCAGTGGAGAAGACGAACTTAAAGAAAAAGGAAATTTTATTGAGAGTAGCACATTTAATTTATTATTTCCAACTGTTTTTGTCCTTTTTTCTTTCATTTCCTTTGATTTATTTATTTAAATTCCAATGAACCTATAACGTTATTAGATATTGATATAGCTTTAATAAAAGTTCAAATGGTTCTTAACTTTTGTACTATGAAATTATAAAATCCAAGTTGACGATTTATACAAAATAAACATGGTTTGTTAGTCATGTTGATTTATATTTTACAATTTGAGAATTTAATTATTTAGTACATAAATGTTATGCACTTTGGTTTTTATAATTCTTTTATAGATCTATAGATTTTATTTTGTAGATCTAATTTTTTGACAGTTGTTGTTAGAAAAACGTTAAACTGAATAACATTTGTTCGTCGCTAAATATAGTCACAGGGTACCCGTCGCGGCGGGTACTCGTGTGATTATATTTTAGAAGTCTTAAAATTTTTAAGGGGCCAAAACATGTTAGATATTAGAAAAAGACTCGGTCACCCCGTGTATTTTACCGTTTTTTTTGTTAGATATTAGAAAAAGACTCAGTCACCCCGTGTATTTTACCGTTTATTGTTGCTCGTAGTTAAGTAGTTAATGTATAATGTTCGGTAATGGGTCGGGTAGTAAACCCAACATGTTAGCCCTTTACCAAGGCCCTAGGCCAGTTTTATTGTAAGTATAAAAGCCTCTTCCATGCCATAGAAGAGGTGGGTTAGTCATTTCATTTATACAAGTTCACTTTCTCACTCTAGAAAGCTCTCCCTCACTTTCTCTCTCTAGAACTTGGCTAATCCTCTAGTCATTCGATTGTGTTATGATTTCTAATATCCTACAGTTGGTATCAGAGCACATGGGATGATTAGCTAGATTGTGTGTGCGTTTTCTTGGTTAGTTTAGATCAAAAGTTTAGTTTTTGAAGGTTTATAGTCTTGTTCTTGGTTTTCTTTGATATCGACGTCTGTGATGTTAAAGTTCATGTTTTTATAGTTGCTATAGCCTTCTAGTACCAAGTTGTGCAAAAGAAACCAGGCAAAAATGTACAAAAGGATGATTTTTAGGTGAAAAACCAAAATTTTCATTCTAGCGAGTTAGGCTACTGTCCGTTGATCTTCCTAGCGAGTTAGATCACTGTACTAGCGAGTTGTCAGAATCGTACACTGTGTCAGAAAGTACTGTGTCGGCGAGTTATCGTTTTGTGCAGGTAGCGAGTTACAGGTTTTTAAAGATTCTTTTATAGCGACTTGTGAACAGGAACTCTGTCAATTTAATTTCTTGCCAGCGAGTTGTCAACTCTCTTCCCGCGAGTTAAGCATAGCGAGTTACAGGTTTTTGAAGATTCTTTTCTAGCGATTTGTGAACAGGAACTCTGTTAATTTAATTTCTTGCCAGCAAGTTATCTACTCTCTTCCAGCGAGTTACCTCCAGCGAGTTATTGACTTTTTGGATCTTTGAACTGAATTCTTCAACGTGTAATCCTAACAAACCTTTACAACAAATCAGACAATCAATCACCACTTTTAACATACAATCACTAATCATTGTTCGATCAACTTAATCATTTCACAATCAGTTAAGATGGCTAATCTTTCGGAAGACATCCAATGTACCGGTTCAGATACCCGACCACCTATGCTTGATAGGATCGATTTTTCATCATGGCAACAACTTATTCGATTGTATTGTCGGAGTAAAGAGAATGGTGTGAATATTCTGAAGTCAATTGATGAAGGACCATTTCAGATAGGGGCATTTCGGGAAACACTAACTGAAGGGACTGAAGGTGGCCCAAATCTAGGTCCATAACGACCACGAGTCTATTCTGACTTGTCACCTGAAGATAAGGAAAGGTACAATGCTGACATTCAGGCAACGGACATCCTACTTCAAGGGCTGCCAAAAGATATCTACTCCCTTATCAATCATTACACCGATTCAAAGGACATATGGGACAATGTGAAGATGCTCCTGGGAGGTTCAGAATTAACAAAAGAGGACCGTAAATCACAACAAGGGAGAAACCATTCACGACTACTATGTCCGGTTTGCCAAACTCATCAATGACATGCGGAACATCAAGATGACCATGTCCAGAATGCAGTTGAACTCTAAGTTTGTGAACAACATGTTGCCTGAATGGGGTAGATTTGTAACAACAGTGAAACTGAACAGAGGGTTGAGGGACTCCAACTATGATTAGTTGTATGCTTATTTGAAGCAACACGAGGCACATGCCAATGAGAACAAGATGATGCTGGATCGATTCACTCAACACACTGTGGATCCACTTGCTTTGATGTCAAATGTCTCACACCAACAGCACTACTCACAATCATCTACAACTCCACCATCCACATATGTTCCACCACACTTTGCTGACAACACTCAACTTGATTCGGGACTCTCTCCAACAGACAACTTAATTGAGAATTTAACCAACACACTTGCCCTTCTCACCCAATCATACAAAACATACCTACCTCAAACAAACAATCAACTCAGAACTTTATCAAATACAAGGAACCAAGCAACAGTTCAAGACGGGAGAGTTGTGGTTCAGAATGTTCAGGGTCGACAAAATAGAGGTCAGGGGAATAATGCACGGGGTGGAGGTGCAACTGGTTATGGGGGAGCATAGAACAGAGTTGGGAATGCTAATCCAGGTCAAGCAAGGCAGATTAAGTGCTACAACTGCAATGGTATAGGCCACATAGCAAGGAACCACACTCAACCCAAGCGTCCATAAAACTCTGAATACTTCAAAGACAAGATGTTGATGATGCAAGCTCAGGAGAATGGGGTGGCATTGAATGAGGAGCAGCTATTGTTTATTGAAGGTGGACAAGACAACGTTATTGATGAAGATGTGGATGAGCAACCTGTTCAGGATTTAGCACTCAATGTGGACAATGTGTTTCAAGCTAATGACTGTGATGCTTTTGATTCTGATGTTGATGAGGCTCCTACGGCACAGACTATGTTCATGGCTAATCTATCATCAGCAGATCCTGTTTATGATGAAGCCGATCCTTCTTATGATTCGGACATTCTATCTGAGGAACACGACCATGATCAGTATCAAGATGTTGTTTGTGAACATCATGAAGAACACGAGATGCATGATGATATACAACCAAACTACGTTGTTGACTCACATGCTAACTATACATGTGATAGTAATATGATTCCGTATGAACAGTATGTAAAGGACAACGCAGTGTCAGTTGTACAAAGTAATGTATCTTCTGTTCTAAATGATGCATACATGATGATATTTAATGATATGCATGAACCGCCTGCCCAACCTGTCTCAGTCACAACATGGAACACAGTAGTCAATAATGCATTAACTGCTGAACTTGCAACATATAAGGAACAAGTTGAACTGTATGAAAGACGGGCCAGGTTTGAATTAACAGAAAGAGAACAAAAGATTAATGAACAATTAAGAATAGTTATCACTGACCGTAATCTTAAAGAAGAAACTCTGAAAAAAGGAACTTCATTCTGTAAAAATGCAACTTGCTTCTACCATCAACCATAACAAGTAAATGGTAGAAGAAGTTACATCTTTGAAAAAGGATTTTAAACAGAAATAAAACAAATACCTTAAAGAATTTTTGGACATGAAAGCTTTAAAAGAAAAGGTCGAGGATAAATTATACAAACAAGACCAGTCTCTTCAAACAGTTCACATGTTGTGTAAACCAAAGCCCTATTATAATTAATAGAATAAGGTAGCTATTGTCTACAAGAACCCTTTATGCCTCACCCGTGCAAAGCAAGTTCAGCCTGCTCTATATAATGGTTATGAAATTATCAAAACCAATCATGTTCTGGCTATAGTTCACAACACAGAGGATACCCTAGAGATAGCTGAAATCACTAGGAGGAAAATAAATGACAAAATGAAAGACCCTGAGTGTGTGATTAATAAGGTTAAGATTGCACCACCTGATTACTCGAAAGAGAATTATTTAGCGACCTTCACACCACAGAAGCAATTGACCCCCGAGCAAATATTTTGGTCTCAAGATCTCATCAAGATGAAAGCAGAAGCTCTCAAAAAGCAGACCACAGCCTCAAGACCTATCAAAGCGTTGACAGTGTACCCACTAAATACACCTGCAACGCTTGTCACTAGGGTGCTTCCAACAAAGAGTCAAGTGAAAATTAATATTTTTACACTCATACAACTCTTTTTGGTATTTGAAAAAACCTTCTTATTACACATGATAATTTAATTGCCGATTGCTTGTCCAAAGAAGTGTTTTATGTTGCAACGAATTCTGAGCTTAATGTTTCTAGATTTACTAAAATGCATGATGCTCACACTATTGTTGAGGCACGTTGTCTGGAACTTGGAACTTGAAGCTATACTACAGATGTTGAACCGATTCCCCCTCCAAATAGAAACAATAGGGAAGTTCATCTAGATTATCTCAGGCATCTTAAGGAAAGAGTAGAAACCCTTCATGAAATAGTAGAGAAAGCTAAGGTTGAACAACCCTTAGATAGGTCAATAGTCTTTGCTTGCCGTTATACTAAACACTCTCAGGAACTCTTAGAATATACGATTGACACTTGTCCGAAAGACATTAACAAACGAGATAAAAAGCATGCTCCTACCCCTTTAATTAGCAAAAAGCAAGTTACTTTTGAAAAACAATGTGACACGTCAAATAGTAACACACACATACATGTAGGGCAACTGAACACTCAGCAGACTAATGTCCCTGTGCCTTCTTCTACAGGAGTAAACTGTTGCACCAATGCTAGCGGATCACAGCCTAGGAGCAATACCAAGAATAATAAGATCTTGCCAGTTAAAGGTGTCAACAAGAAGAAAGTAGAAGAACACCCTAGGACAAATAAGTCTAACTTAAGAACCATGAATTGTGTTGATTCTAGTAGTAGCTCTAAGCGTACTGTAATTAATTCAAATTCTGATTCTGTTTGCCAAACATGTAACAAGTGTTTAATTTCTGCAAATCATGATATGTGTGTGGTTGATTATTTGCAATCGGTTAAGGCACCCCCCTCTATTCATAATAGTCATAATGTTGTGCGCAAAGTTAAGGAAGGTTGGAAACCTAAGCAAGTTAGGCAAGTATGGAAACCCACAGGCAAAGTGCTTACCAGTGTTGGTCATCAATGGAGACCCACGGGCAGAATATTCACCTTAGGAGAACAGTGCCCTTTAACTAGGCTCACTGCACCTAAAGTAGTATATGCTAAGCAAAACAAGTATCAGGCCATTACGTGTGCTAACAAGCAGGAACCCAACCAAAATTGGGGATCCAACTTTCCAAACTCTCCATCTTCGTATGTTTTCAAATGCAGGTCGTACCAGATCGTCCTTTGGTATTTGGACTCAGGTTGTTCAAAACATATGACTGAAGATCGCTCACGGCTCAGGAATTTCATGAAAAAGTTCATCGGGACAGTTAGATTCGAGAATGACCACTTTGGTGCTATCATAGGTTATGGAGATTACATGATTGGTGACAGTGTGATCTCCAGGGTATACTATGTGGAAGGACCAGGACACAATCTGTTTTCAGTCGGACAATTTTGTGATTCTGACCTAGAAGTTGCATTCAAGAAACATATTTGTTATGTTTGAGACACGGATGGTGTTGAATTAATTAAAGGTTCTCGTGGTTCAAATTTATACACTATTTTGGCCGAAGACATGATGAAGTCCTCCCTAATCTGTTTGTTGTCCAAAGCCTCCAAGAACAAATCATGGTTATGGTATCGACGCTTAAATCACTTGAACTTCGGTACCATCAATGACCTTGCAAGAAAGGATCTCGTAAGAGGCTTACCTAGATTGAAGTTTGAGAAAGATCATCTTTGCTCTGCATGTCAACTAGGAAAGAGCAAAAAACATACCCACAAACCCAAACCTGAAAACACCAACTTGGAAGTTCTTAATACCGTTCATATGGATTTATGTGGCCCGATGCGAGTGCAAATAATTAATGGGAAGAAATACATCTTAATCATGGTTGATGATTATTCTCGGTTTACTTGGGTCAAGTTTTTGAGATCGAAAGACGAAACCCCAGCGGTCGTCATCAAATTTCTGAAGCAAATACAAGTCGGTCTCAACAAAACTGTCAAATACGTCCGTACCGATAATGGCACAGAATTTGTCAATAAAGATTTGACTGATTATTATGAACGTGTTGGCATTTTTCACCAAAAGACAATTCCGAGGACACCACAGCAGAATGGCATTGTCGAAATACGAAACCGTACCATTGTAGAGGCCGCTAGAACCATGCTGATATTTTCCAAGGCCCTGATGTTTTTATGGGCAGAAGCTATGGCGACTGCTTGTTACACCCAAAACCGATCCCTCATTCACACCCGTCACGACAAAACCCCATATGAACTGGTGCATGATAAGAAGCCTGGTCTTACCTTTTTCTGTGTCTTTGGTGCTCTTTGTTACCCTACAAATGACAGTGAAGATCTTGTAAAATTGCAACCAACGGCTGATATTGGAATTTTCGTGGGTTATGCATCAAGCAGGAAAGGTTATCGAATCTACAACAAGAGAACCTGATAAGTGTTAAATACACATATCCATTTATGCTTAAAATAGCCCAAATAAACCCAAAACAGACCAAAAATGGCAAAAATGTGCTTGTATTTGTGTTTTGTGTGTGCAGGTACGGATATATCAAAAATCACAAGAAAATAGTCAAAAACAAGCAAGCACGGACACGAGAACGGAAGAGTGAACAAAAGCCGGAAGCAAAGCCAGGAAAAGTCAAACCCTCAGTCAAAGTGGTCAAATCATGGTCAACAAAAGTCAACAAGACCCAAAATATTCCATTTAAGCCCCTCAACTTTCAGAAAAATCCATAAATGGTCCCTAAGCCTAATTGGGCCTTACCCGGATCCTTAAGCCCAAAACCCTAGCCCATTCACCTTTTTATAAACCACAAGGGCCAGTTTTGCAATTTCTGAAACTAGTTTATAACTAGAAAAGGAGGAATCAAAAGAGAGGGACTAAAATTGCAATTATACCAAAGTTTAAAAATTTGTTACCCGTTTTAGTTGTAAAAAGGCGCGAAGCTCTTTTTACTGTTCATCATCACTTCCGTTTCACCAAGCAGTCAAAACAAGGGGCAAATGGAAATCAAAGGGTGCGTTAGTCAATTCAAAAGCTCCTTAACACAAATGCAAGGACAGATTAGTCAAATCAAGAGGCAATCATTCCTCACTCAAGCTCTAGGCCACGTGGACATGAAGAAAGCACACAAGAGGCGTGGGTTTTGCACTAAACTCACTCACAAAAGAAGCACAAGCTGTCACAATCAAAGAATGACAGCTTGGCAATCCTCAAGTGTCCACAAATGATCCAACGGCTATGAATCATGATCCAATGATTAAGAGATTCAAGGGATGAGATTGAAGGATTGGAGAGCAAGGCAAGAGAGACTAGAAGCTTCACCTGCAGCCTATAAATAGAGCCTCACTCTTCACACACATACACGTAGCCTTAGAATTTAGTTTTAGCTTAATTTTCAATTTCTAGCTTAATTTTGTTTTAAACCTTGTAACTTTCCTTTAAGTATTGTAATCAATTTTTTTTATATCATTCGCGTGGACATCTCGCTTAAACAGTTCGTTCCGCGATAGCTAATAACCCGAACAGGGATCCCACAACGAATAGATCGATTTATAACTTTGCGCTCAACCTCCAAAGTGATTTACTGTCATGCGCTGTGACGTAGACTTGTATGTACTCATCACAGGTGTCCCCTCCAAGAACACCCGGGCAGTGATTTAAAGAATATATACTCCCGTTACCGGTGTCCCCTCCAAGAACACCCGAGCAGTAATTTTATTGTTATCAGTTCAATCAGCCTAAGCTTATAGTAATCCATTTCAAATGTAAAAGTATGTATTTGTGGACCAAAATTGAAGTCATATTAATGTTTCTCATAGCGAGCTAGGCAATAAGTATGTAAACCAATTTGTAATCAACCATGTAAATGCATTTGCAAACAAGCATGTTCTCACCCCAAATATATGTAAAACGAGTAAAAACATGGGAGCTATAAACTCACATTGATCAAAGACCACGATCAAATAATCCATATAAATCAAAACCGAATCTGAGCGATCTGACCACGACCTATAAATATATGTCGCATCTATTATAATTACACCTATTTTAAAATACGCATCAACGATGCGTACATCGTAACGACGAAAAACATACATATTTTAATATGTATACTACATATATTACATGTGATGAGAAAATTCCACTTGCGCGTACTTTAAACCTTTAACACTTAGTATATTTCTATGAATATATACTATTTTCCGTCCAATCATAGCTTATGTCGAATATTTATCGAAAGTTACTATTTTTAGACTCTTCGTTTTTAGGACCGAACAATGGTCCTAAATATAATTAATTGAAATAATAGATCAACCGACCTTTAGTTTTGACCTGCTATGTCTTAATTTTTCAAACAGACAATCCTTACGACAAAGTAAAATGTCATTACGAACAACTTTCATGTTTCGCCGAAAGGCTGAAACGGACTCGAAAGTGCTCAAATCGTTTAATTAATAGATCTGTCAGATTTAATATATTAAAAATAACTTATTTTCTATTAAAGTGTATATTCCGATTTCACTCCAGTTTCTTCGTTATTGGGAGTTACAAGTCCCGTTTTATGTCTAAACGTCCATAAAAATATAATTCATTATATTTTGTAAACCAAAATCGATCTTTTCAAAATCTCGAATCCCGAATCCCATGTTCCGTTTTCTGCTCTTAATTATTCGTACAAAACGGCCAAAGTCCGTTTTTAGTTAAACGACGTCTTAAACTTATCTAGTATCGATTATACATTTATATCAATCACGATTTTAATATTAATATCATATTTTATTTAGACGTTGCAAGTTTAAACAGATTTCATCACATATACATTTTATCGATTATATAAACGAAATAATCGAATGCTTTTAAATTAAACGCACCCTTTTTCGGTAATCGAACACACCCGTTTCCGTTGCAATATCAACGCACCATTCCGTTGAAAACCCATACATCCCCCGAGATGTTATGACCAATCCGACCAACAAACACCCCCCCCCCCAAGGGCTGTTTGGCAGCAAAACAAACACCCCTTTGTGGGCTATTTTCCAGAAACCAAACGCACCCTTTGGCTGTGACTCGGAAACCAAACGCACTCTCTTTGGGGTTGAGGCACAAACAAACGCACCCTACTCGGATACAAAACCAAACGCAATCCCCCCCTGCTGCCATAACACCCAATGCACCCTTTCGGGGTTGTTTTACCATAAACCAACCGCACCCTAGACTTGTTTCTACTAACCAAACGAGCCCTAAATTCTACAAAGCCAAACGCACCCAACTCGGTTGTAAACCAAACGCAATCCCTTAAGCTGTTATAAACAGCAAAACAAACGCCCCCTGTTGCTAAACCCAACCCGAACCAAACCACCCTACGTGGTGTTTACCAATGAACAAATGCATCCTTGGCTGTGGAACAGCCAACCCAACGCACCCCTATTGGTTTTTTTATAACCGAACCAAACACGCCCTTGTTGGGTGCCTGCCACCCAAACCCACCTTAGGGTGGTGGCTGCCCCGAACCCGACGCACCCCTTGGCGCATCTATAAACCAAACGCAGCCTTTCTTGCTGCTGACCCGGACCCCAAACGCGCCCTTTGTTAATAACCAAACCCACCCGCATCCTTTTCTTGATATAACCAAAACCAACGCACCCTTTGGGGTGGCTGTGAACATCAACCCAACGCACCCTTGTTGGTAGAACAATCAAACACCCCCGGTTGTGAACCCACAAACCCGACCCAAACCAACGCACCCTATGGCTCGTGTCTTCGACCGAACGCACCCTTGGAGCTTAAAATAAACCAAACGGACCCGTTGTGGTGGTGATAACGATGACGAGGTGGTGGTGGCATGGTGTAGCAGCGGCGGCTGCCGGAAAAAGGGGGAAAGATGGCGCGAGTGGGGGAGAGTGATGGTGGGGATCGGGTAGATCCGGTGGTGGGGATCGGTTTTGTTAACGGCCGGAAAAGTCCGCCGGAAAAGTTTTCCGGCGGCGGCAAGTGGCGGCCGATGGCCGGAATCCGGCGGTGGGGAAATGGGGGAGAGAGAGGGAGTGGTGTGTGTGTATAAGTTGAGATGGAAAATGAAATTTTAATATATAAATTTTATATATATATAAAACTTTAATATCAAAATGTAATATGTTTAATAGTTGAGGGTTTGTTTTGTAAATATTTTACAGGGACCAAAAGTGAAAGTTTTGGGAAACTTTTATAATATATTGGTTCGGGACTCATTTGAGCGGCTTAACGAATGATTCAACGCACGAAACTTGCGCCATTGTTTTTCAATCTTTTTTTCTTAAAAATGAGTATTAGCTTGATAATATTTCATATAATATTTTTAACATTTAATAAAATATCTGTATTCATGTTTGCGAACGGTTTTGCCTCGTCCGAAATAAAATGGATTTTTGCTCGAGTATTCACTTTTAAACAACGCTTCTAATTAAATGAGGAATAATTTATTTAATATTTTTTATTAAATAAATATAATAACTAAAAACAAATTTTAATTATTTTTGTGAGTCCGCGTTGTTATATTGTTCGTTTATGTTTGCGGTGTGTTTTAGCCCTTTCGGCCTTCGTTTCCGGTCTCGCGCTAAACTATATCAGTGTTGAAAATATCTTTCACATCAAATTGCTTTAGAGTCCGAATAATGAAAACGTGATTTAGCTACTCGTTTTGATAATTCAACCTAGGAATAACTTATATCTCCTTTAAGAATTCCGAAAATTCTCGGATGTTACAGACTAAAATTGCAATTATACCAAAGTTTAAAATTTTGTTACCCGTTTTAGTTGTAAAAAGGCGCGAAGCTCTTTTTACTGTTCATACAATCAATGACGTTTTCACCAAGCAGTCAAAATAAGGGGCAAATGGAAATAAAGGGTGCGTTAGTCAATTCAAAAGCTCGCTTACTCAATGCAAGGACAGATATTGTCAAAGCAAGAGGCAATCATTCCTCAACTCTAGCTCAAGGCCACGTGGACATAGAATGACACAAGAGGCATGGGTTTGCACTAAACTCACTCACCAAAGAAGCAACAAGTTGTCACAATCAATGAATGACTGCTTGCATCCTGCGAAGTGTCCACAAATGATCCAACGGCTATGAATCATGATCCAATGATTAAGAGATTCAAGGGATGAGATTGAAGGATTGGAGAGCAAGGCAAGAGAGACTAGAAGCTTCTCATGCTAGCATTAATTGAGCCTCACTCTTCACAATAAAAGAGGGAGCCTTTGAATTTAGTTTTAGCTTATTTCAATTTTAGCTTAATTTAGTTTAGAACTTGTACTTTCTTTTAAGTTATATGTAAGCAAAACTTTTATTTAATGAAATTCAGTTGTTTTTAATCTTTCAAAATCTCTTTAATTCATAAGCTCTCATTTGTCTTATTTGATATTAAGCTAAAGCTCAATAAGCCCTCATAAGCTCAAAATCAGCTCTAATAAGTCTATAAATTTATTATGGAGCTCATACTTTAAACCTGTAAAATCAGCTTAAGTTCTATTTACCTTTGGATTTGGATTTATGAGCTTATTTCGAAGAGAGGTCAATCCTGGAAGGATCTCTATGGACTTAACTCCTAGCTTATTAATAAGCTAGGAGAGCTTGAAGCTGCCCTTTTGGGACCTCTTGTTTTGCTAGAGGTTGAGTAAGTTTCCTTTTTAGATTACTTGTATTTCATAATTTAGCCTAATTAGTTATAGCATAGTTTCTTCTTAGATCTGCTTGTTTGCTTAAATAACTAGCTTATATGTGCTTATATCTCTTTTATTTTGCTTATTAGATTATTTAGTTAATCTGTTTTTGCTTATATTAAGTTTAGATCATAGTCTTTCATATAATTGTCTTAAAAACCTTAAAAAACCAAAAATAGTAGAAAATTAGTTTAAATCTTAGATTATTGCTTAATCAGTTGTTAATTCATGTTAGTTAGGGTTGTTATAAGCTAAAAATCATCTGGTATTAGGCTCTTGATAAATAGATTTCATTTTATGAAGTTTTTTTAAATCTGTCAATGAGTTAAAGGAGTGTTTGGTTTAAGCTTATTTGACTATCAAAAGTCAAAAGTTTTTGTTCATACCTTTTGAGACAGCTTTGATTTCAGTTAAAAACAATAGGAAATGAGTTTTTATAAGTTAGTTTTGGAAATTTAGAGAGTTTGAGCTTATTTTAAGTGTGCCAGCACCAGGGGAATTTCTCTTTGATTTTAACTTGTGCAAAATTTGATCTAAGTTTTAAAAGGCTTAGATCTTGCTTGCATTTTATTTGTGCACTCAACTTGAGTGTGTTTAAGTGCAGGTTTACCCCTTTAGGTAACCTGCACTATAACTTTGCACTTGTGCAAAGTGCATCAGTAGGAACTAAGGAGTTCCTACTGTCACTTTTAGCTTAATTTTTAGCTAGGTAATCCTAGGTTTTAGTTTCTAAGGTTAGAGTAGGATTAAGATTAGGTATAGCTTAATTCATTTTAAGACTTATTTTTAGTTTCCAAGCTTATTTACTGTAGAACATTTGCTTTTAAAATTCAACTAAGAAAACCAAAAGCCCAAAGACAGTAGTTAATAGTTGATAGCTTTTGAATTTGATTTCTAGCTTGCAGTAGTAGGTTTTATTGTTTAAATTAGTAGCTATTAAGTAGTTTGTCAAGTTTGCAAAAGCTCATTTGCTGTATTAGCTTTTTGAGCAATTGAGCTTGTTAAGTTTTTGTAGCTTATGGCTTATTTCCTGAGTATGCTACTTTCATCATCGTTTTCAGTTGTTCTCTAGTGTTTTAAGCTCAAATTTCTTTTCATAGATAGATTAAGCACATCACTAGCTTTCCAAAACTTCTTTTGTTTCTAAAATTGAGCTTAATATAGCTGTTTTAGTAAAAATAAGCCCAAAACCCCACTTTCTGTGACAGCTTATTGATAAGCTGTTTCTGAGCTTATTAGTTAGTTTCAGCTTATGTCCCCTTTATTAAAGTTGCTTAATTTTGTGTCCTATTTAAGTCCTAGTATTTAGTTTTGCATAAAAGTCAAAAATAAAAAAAAAAGTGCAAAAAGGGGTTGCCCACACTCGAACCCACGACCTCTCACTTATAGACCCAATGTGTTAACCAGTTTGCTTCAATAGCTCATCCATCCATATCACGCACAATTTAATACTAGTACACGATTTAATTTCCCTTTTCAATAATAAGCCGTAGCTATATAAGCTCATTTGAGGGCTTATTTGTTTAGCAATTTGGTTTTTCTTATTTTTCTTGTGATCCTGCTAGTGTTTAAGATTTACCCTGAATTTTTTAGATTTTTCCAGCTTAAATTTTATTTTTAATCAATTTTCGAAAGTAAAAATCTTAAAAAATACATAAAAAATAGAAAAAAGTTTCAGAAAAATACAAAAAAATAGTTTTTAGTTTTATAAAAAATAGCTTAAGGTTTACATTCAGTAAAATCATTTTCACCACTTTTAGATTTTAATTTTCATTTTTGAGCTTTAATTTTTAATTTTAAAAATAGGAATTTAATTTTAAAAATAGTTAAAAATAGTTTTCTTTGCTTTTATAATATTTTAGACTTTTCTAAGCTTAAAAATTATTTTTCCCAATTTTTAGTACTTAATTTGCTATTTTTTTAGATTTAATTAGATTAAATTAGTCTTTAATTCATAATAAATTCAAAAATAATCAAAAAAATGTTTTTCTTTTTCCTAAAATTTTCTTTTGTCCTATCTTAGGTTTAGAAATTTAGTTTACATTTTTAGGGGTTAAATTTAGTTTATTTGCTTAATTGTCGCGTTTTATTTGTTTCCCGTAATTTGTTAAGTGCTTTAATTGTTTTTAATTGCTTGTTTTTAATTAGTAGTTATAGAAAACCCAATCAATCTTCGAACCCATTCAAATCAGTATCCAATATCAAGCGAGGATTCAATTTCTCAAATCGTTGGGAAAACGACCCGGGAAATCATACTTTCCGGAAAACATACGTATATTATATATTATATATATATAAAAATTTCAATTTCGACCAAATTTTTGAAAATGTAAATTTATAAAATTAATATAGGAGTTAAACTAAGTAGTGACCTTTTATACGGGAGTTTACATTCCGTGTCTTTGGCGCTCTTTGTTACCCTACAAATAACAGCAAAGATCTTGGAAAATTGCAACCAACGAGTGATATTGGAATTTTCGTGGGCTATGCACCAAGCAAGAAAGGTTATCGAATCTACAACAAGAGAACCCGACGAATTATGGAGCAAATGGCTCCTGTGCAACTCAGTACAGGACTCGCTCCTACTTTTCTGACGCCTGGACAAATAAGTTCAGGGCTCGTACCAAATCTGGTTCCTGTAGCACCTTATGTACCCCCACAAATAAAGAACTAGAGATCCTATTCCAACCAATGTTCGATGAATACTTGGAACCTCCTCGTGTTGAAAGACCGGTCTCTCCTGCTCCAGCAGTTTCAGTACCAGTCAATTCAGCCGGTACACCTTCATCTACTACCATTGATCAAGATGCATCTTCTCCAAGTCATTCACCGTCATCTTCGGCATTACAATCTCCAAGTTTACATCAAGACGTTGCAGCTGATACTACTCTCATGGAAGATAATCCCTTTGCTCCTGTTGACAATCATCCTTTCATAAACGTATTTGCTCCGGAACCTAGTTCTGAAGCATCATCATCTAGGGATCTTAGTTTAGCAGAATCTCCTTATGTCTCTCAAACACTTCATCATCTCGGGAAATGGAGCAAGGATCACCGGCTGGATAATATAATTGGCAATCCCTCTCGGTCGGTATCCACCAGAATACAACTGGCAACCGATGCCTTATGGTGCTTGTATTACTCTGTACTGTCAAAAGTCGAACCAAAGAACTTCAAATCTGCAATTACTAAAGATTGCTGGTTTCAAGTTATGCAAGATGAGATTCACGAATTTGATCGACTTCAAGTATGGGAATTAGTACCTCAACCAAACTGTTTCATGATTATTGCTCTCAAGTGGATTTACAAAGTTAAACTTGATGAGTACGGTGATGTTTTGAAGAACAAGGCTAGGTTAGTGACCACGAGATATCGACAAGAAGAGGGCACTGATTTTGAGGAATCATTTGCACCGGTTGCACGTATCGAGGCTATTCGTATCTTCATCGCCAATGCCGCCAGTAAAAACATGACCATCTATCAAATGGATGTAAAGACAACATTTCTGAATGGCGAATGCCGCTAGTAAAAACATGACCATTAGTCAACCAGAGGGTTTCGTTGATCTTGACCATCCGACACATGTTTATCGTCTGAAGAAAGCTTTGTACGGTTTAAAGCAAGCCCCTCGGGTATAGTATGATACCTTATCACGATTTCTTCTGGACAACAAATTTTCCAAGGGTTTAGTTGATCCGACACTATTCACTCAGAAAATAGGTAAACATATTCTTCTTGTTCAAATATATGTAGATGATATCATTTTTGCCTCGACCGACCCTAAAGCATGTGAAATATTTTCCTATGAGATGAGTTCTAAATTTCAAATGCCAATGATGGGGCAAATGTCCTTTTTTCTTAGGCTTACAAGTTTCTCAAAATCTCGGAGGCATTTTCATTAATCAATCAAAATTTGGGATGGATTCGTGTGACCCTGTTGATACACCCATGGTGGATCGACTCAAACTGGGTGAGGGCCCCTTAAGGATTCCAGTTATCCAGACTCGATTTCGTAGTATGGTCGGCTCCCTAATGTATCTCACTGCCAGCAGAACCGACCTTGTATTTGTTGTATGCATGTGTGCTAGGTATCAGGCTTCGCCTACCAAAAAGCACCTTGAAGCACTTTGTAGGTCCTTGGTCTTGGATCTATATAGCCTTTGTAAGACAATAGTTAACTTAAATAAATCCAGATCAACTATGTGAGAGACACTGACTATGAATATCAAGTGTTAATGCGGAATCTTAACACAAGAATTAAGAAGAACAATGATACTAAATTTGCTATTGATTTCTATTAAGCTTCAATGCTTCTATTACATATATGAAACTCTATGCCGTAGGGTTCCTTTTATACACCAAGGAAAACCCTAATGGGCTTTACAAACGTGTAAAGGATAATACATATCCTTTCCTAAGATATCTCCTAAGATATCTCTAAGATAACTATTACTATTCTGTTACATAAACAGACTTAACTAAATACGACCAGTACTGCTATTCTACCAGTACTAACTTTAGTACTGCCAGACTTAACTTAGTACTGCCAGTATTAACTTAGTACTGCCAGAACTAACTAATACTACCAGACTTAACTGTTATACTACCAGTATTAAGTCTTTTACAATCTATTTCCCAACAATCCTCCCCTAACTTGATCTTCACTTGTGAACTTCAAGTTTCTTCAAATGTCTTCAATTTGAGCTTCCTGAGGATGTTGTAAATAAAACTCTTCTAATTATTCTTGATCTGCAATTCTTCAACTCGTCTCTTTTTTATCTCTGCAGCAACTATTCTTCAAATCTTTTCAGCATCCCTTCATATCAGCAACATTGACTATATGTACATCAAATCATATGGTTTCAGACTATTCTCATCACTTCCAGGTGTGTTAACTCCTGTGAGAGGTGAATCATTGAAACTTTAAATGGATTTGATGTCTCTTTATCAGTTAGCCATTTTCTCTGGAGTAGTCAGTCCTTTGGCCACCAGAAAGGTGCATGTCCATGGTCGACTAAACACCATTTCAACTCTTAGTACATGAAACATTGGTGAGTTGAGTACCATATGGTTTTTGGTAAACCATTATAGCCATAAACGGATTTGATATGCCTTTACCTGTAGCTGTTTGCTCAGGGCTAGTCAATCCTTTGGCAAAACATATATGGTGAGTTGATAACCATACAATTTTTGGCAAATTGTCAGCCATTAATGGATTTGAGAAGTCTTTACCAAGAGTCGTTTGCTCCTGGACTAGCCAATCCTTATGTTTGTTAGACATGGTGGACTGATAACCATTTCTTAGATTTAGTTTTGGAAAGATTGTTTCGTTGTCTAATGTTTTGCATGTTCCTAATATAAGGAAGAATTTGGTTTCAAGTAGTATTTTGAATAATTGTGGTTATAAACAAGTGATTGAATCTAATAATCTGTTCTATCCGAACGTGGTGTGTTTATTGGTTTTGGTTATTTGAGTAATCAAAAGTCATTCAAAAAGAAAATTATAAACATTAAAAGCTCATAGAATATAGGCTTAATATTTTTAATGATAACATTTGCTTCGTGATTCAAGACTAAAGCATGCTAGACTGGGCCATGTCCACTTTAAGAGGATGCAAGATATGTCTAAGGATGGGTTAATCTCTGCTTTTGACATGGACACTGAAAAGTGTAAGACTTGCATGCTGGCCAAAATAGCTATGAAAGCATTTCAAAATATAAAACATGAAACTAAAGTTTTGGAGCTGATCCACAGAATCATCCACCTTTGTCTCGATAGGATCATATGCACATCAATTGTTAGTGCAAATGATATATCAATCTTTTCTATCAATCTCTCGTCAACACGTTCCTTCTTTAGTATCGCTCAGCCTTTCTCATTTTTCGGCTCTATGGAATCATTTTCATTCGCATCCAAGAGCACATCGTCTCCATCCTTGTCTTATTTTTCTTTTTATTTCTTTTAAAGTATATATATATATATATTGACATATGTTGCCAAGATATTAAGTGTCATTCGTCTACTTTTAAAAGGTCATTCTCATACTATTTTTATGTCAATCAATAAACGAATCCCATTCTCATTTATTAAAAGTCGTTCTAATCTTTCTCCATAAACATACGTCTCGATTCTTTTTATTTTATCATTTAGGTTGTTTTTAAAAATAACGATTACTTGTGTCTAGTTTCTACTTCTCTTTCAAAGTGTAAAACTTTAAAATAATAAAACCTAGAGTGCATGTCTAGTTCCCCGCTAATGTTTTGCTATATGTATATGTGTACTTTTCTACTAACTTTGTTTTGTAGCATAATAATATCTTGATTCCTTGGTTCCCCAAACAAGGGGGAGCATACACCGAAGGGGAGCACTTGCAAGCGCTCTACTCATTTAAATTGCATCGAACTTCTTGAGCATCGATGGTAATTATCTTGATTCATTGGTTCCCCAAACAAGGGGGAGCATACACCGAAGGGGAGCACTTACAAGCGCTCTACTCATTTAAATTGCATCGAACTTCTTGAGAATCGATGGTAATTTATTTGATCCATGGATCCGTTACAGTCAATATACAAGGAATGATATTATCATAGGGATGTAATGAGCAAGGGGGAGCTAGGAGATATATGGGTAAATAGCATGGAGTTGGTTAAACCATGATGATAAAAAACTTCACTAGGGTGATGCAAGCTCACCTTTATAGGAAGATAGGATTGGAGATTGTCAAATACAATAAAGGGCTCATCCATACTCTAAATACTTCACCTTATCTACTTCAAAATCACCTTCAACCTTCAGAAACACAAAACCACATCAACCTTATTTCTCATGTTTCTTCTAATTCCTTTAACCTATATACTTGGAGCACCTACGTTTTCCTCATTCCTTCAACATATACACTCAAAGAACCTACCTCATTCTCATTCCTCTAACCTATATACTCGGAGCACTTACTTTCTTCTCATGTCTTCCTCTCATTTCTTATAACCTCCTCTCAACTATCCAAGAAACACAAAATAACCTTCAACCTTTATTTCTCACATCTTTTTCCTCATATCTTCAATCTATATACACGGAGCACCCACTTCCTTTCATTCTTTCACACTACATATACTAGGAACACCTACCTTCTTCTAATTCCTCCAATATATTTACCTTACGCACTTACCTTCTTCTCATACCTCCAACATATATGCTCCAACCATAATCTACATTATACCTTTTTGCTTTGACAAAAGGGGGAGAAGAGAGTGTAAACGAGTAACTTTTAAACTTTACTATGTGCTATAGTTTACATATTTTGTCATCATCAAAAAGGGGGAGATTGTTAGTGCAAATATTATGATATTTAATCTATACGATCTCTTTATGTTTTGGTGATGACAAACATGTGACTTGCAATACGTAACGTAAAGTGCGCTAGTTACTCGTAATCACAAATAATCAATACATACATGCATCTACATCTTACGACGTCTCAAGTCTACATCAATATATCTCTCGACGTCTCAAGTCTACATCAACACTGACATTTGTTTGCACCTGACGTAAATCACATAAGGTATGTACAAAAAACATTAAACTTGTAGGATGATCAAATAAATAAGTTTTTGTCTTGAACATTACATTTTTATAAATGTAACAAAACAATTTCTCAAAAATTAACAACAAGATCTTTCTTTTCTCAGGCGATCGGAAAATAAAGAAATGGTTAATCTATTCAAGATAATTACGTATTATCAGTGGTACAGATTTATTGGTGTCTGCTCTAGGTTTAACACAACCTAAAGCAGGACGTGGTATCGTGCTTCCTAGTGTTTTGATACACTTTGGAGAAGAGCCAAAGTAAATGAAGGTACTATCGTGAAGAGATAGACAAATTATTTTTGAATTATAAAGAAATGTTTTATGTAGTAATTATTTCAAAATTTAAATCTAGCCATTTTCCCCCCAAAACAAGTGTCACTTTCACCAAACAAGTTTGTCACCACAAAAAGACAAAAACAAGAGCGTCTGTCGGGGCGGTCCCTTAAATAGGCCGGCGCCCCCCCTTAAATATCCGGCGGCCCCCTAATATATCTGGGACCGCCGTTTCCTGACAGGCTATTTTTCAGCTCCTATAAATAGTGGGTCACCTCCAACTATTTTCATAACCCTTTTGCACGATTCTCTTTCAGTTATTTCTCTCTCTAGATCTCACTAAATCTTTCTAAATCTTTGATCATTTAACTTGGTTAATCTTGTTTAAATGTGATCAAATCTTCTATTCATTCCTCTTTTCCTCAAGTGCAAGAGAAGAACTTTCGTCATCGCCAAGATACGAAGTTATGTAGTCTAGTTAGTTCATTTGTAACATTTGTTACATATAGATCTAGTCCATATCTTACATTCTTGTGTAGTTGTGTAGATCCGAATAGTGTATAAATCCGAAAGTGTTGATGTCGTGTTAGTTAGTATTTCGGTCCTCAAAATACAAGTATGTGTGATAGATTGGTTCTAGCTAAGATTAAGACTTGACATTTAGCTTAGTGTCATAAAATATTGTAAGCGACGCGGTTTATGTGTTTAGGCCATAAAACACAAGGTTTGTTATGTTGGCCACAAAACATAACGGGTTTGGTTGTACCTGAAGAAGAAGTCGACATCTAGCTTAGTGTCGGAAAATAATGTAAGCAACGTTATAACGTTTTCTCCGCCAAAAGGGAGCTTGTGAAGTAACTCTCGAGTTGGATACTCGAAGAGTAGAGTATGGCGAAAAGGAGCTTCGTGACTGAACCACTATAAATAACCGTGTCCGGTTTGCATTTTCTTTTACATTTCTCTTTATTTATGTCTTTACATTAATCGATTTACTTTTACACTTGCATAGTGATTATGATTGTGTGAATTGTTGTGTATGTTGTGTTAGCTCTTTATAGTAAACATTGTGAGTGTGGAAATATTGATAGAATATGCACTAGTTATTGTAAATCTATTATCGACACTTCTCATATTGCGTCAAACTTAATTGGTGATTTGATATAAAAGATCTAGTCCGAAAAAATTCTTCTGGAGGCAGTCCTATAAATCGGGCGGCCCCCTAATGTACTAGGCGGCCCCTATATATTTATGGGACCGCCGGTAGAGAGTAATGTAATTTTTGTAGTGACTAATCTAAAGTTTTTTAATGGAAACGTACCCCCCCTCTACGATTTCTACAAAATGATATATATAATTCTGTGGATGCTTGTACAACTGCAAAAGCCATGTGGCAAAGAGTTGAATGATTAATGCGAGGAACTGTGCAAAACAAAGTTGACAGGGAAACACGCTTCAATAATGAGTTTGATCAATTCGTTGCTGAACCAGGAGAAGCACTTGTGTCAGTTTATAATCTTTTTGCTCAGCTAATTAATGATCTAGAACGTAATGGCATCAAATTTCCACTAGTCACTGTCAACACAAAGTTCCTAAACTGTTTACAACCAGAATGGCTGAAGTATGTTACTCAAGTTCGTCTTGCAAAGAGGTTAACAGAAGATTCATATGATGATTTGTTTGATTATCTTTCCCAATATGAGATACTAGTTAACGCATCTAGAGCAAAGAAATTGGAAAAGTCTCATGATCCTCTTGCATTGGTGGCACATACGGGTTCCTCTTCCAGAACTCCATCACCTTACTA
This sequence comes from Tanacetum coccineum, assembly GCA_026074375.1. Lineage (NCBI taxonomy): Eukaryota > Viridiplantae > Streptophyta > Magnoliopsida > Asterales > Asteraceae > Tanacetum > Tanacetum coccineum. Next base: position 51,607 of record BQNB010010617.1, read on the forward strand.
TGTCACACATCCTTCTTCAGTAGTTGATTATGATGATGATTATCAAGGGGATGCATTTCAAAACAATTCTGAAGATCCACTTACTTCTGCAATGTAATTGCTTGCGTAATCATTCAACGTTTCTCTAATCCAACAAATAATCGTCTTCGTACTTCTTCTAACACCAGAAATCAAACAATTGTTCAAGCTGACAGAGTAAACATTCAAAGCGAAAATTCTAGTAATGATGGCAGAAATACAAGACGTTCATATGTTCAAGAGGAAATCATTAAGGGTAACAATGTTCAGAATGATGCTGGGAACATACAAAGAACTCTTCGAACTACGTCTTCAGGAACTGCTGTAAATGTTCAATGCTACAATTGCAGTGAGAAAGGTTGTCGGTAACCCTATAATTACTTCAATTCATTAGATGTAGCTCGAATACAAGAAGATTGGTTGTAAGTATAGTTAGATCTTGGTGATCTTTTACTAGTGAGTTAGTTAGGGTGTGATTATAGTAGTGGCTTGTGAAGTAGTAGGTGCGATGTAAAAACTAAGGTGTGAAGAGGTTTTGTAGTCGGATCAAGTTGTGAAGTCAAGTTGTGTAGTGAAGTGTGAAGGTGTGGTAGATTGATGCTAGCTAAGATTAGAAACTCGACATTCTAGCTTTGTGGTCGGGAAATCTAGATAAGCGATAAGTTGTGTAAGGTTTCTCCGTCTCAGGGAGCTTGTTGGACATAGTGAAGAAAACTCTCGGTTAGTTGGCTCGTGGAGTGGAGTAGGGCGAAGAGGTGCTTCGTTAACAGGAACCAATTAATTCCTCGCGTTGTGGTTTGATTGATTTTACTTTTATCTCTTGTCTTACATTAATTTCTCATACTATCCTATTAATTGTTTAGATAAGTATATTGTTCATATTGTGCAAGTGTTGAATTCACACAAAGTCGAATCTAGAATTTTTATAAACACTTTAAAACCTTAAATTAAAAGTGGTAAACAATTCAACCCCCTTCTAGTTTTCCACACCTTATTTTAAATCAACCTTGTCAATGTTTTAATTCAATCATGTGAAACTTAACTTACTTGTCTTGACTGATGTTGTGTATTAATAATTTTATATATATATATTTCATTAGCCAGAAACAATTTTAAAACACACAAAATCCAATTTCCTCCACAATTAAAAAAAACGTAACAAAATAGCCTTTTTAAATTGAAAGCTCATGATCAAAATGGCGTGTGATTGAATGAAATAACAGATGGAAAGAAAAGATGCCCACATGTTCCATAACGTCATAAGATCGAGTACCGCCAAAGGGTGAATTAACACTGAAGCATTGTTCATCATGTTGACTTACTGATTCATCGATATCAAATCATGGTAACATCTATGATTAGTGTAGGACGTGTTTCAGTAAGCAACAATGATGTGTTTTAGCAAGTAACAAAGCGTATATCAAATGCCATAACTTCTCTTCACTATATCAGACTAAGGATTCATATATAACGCATATATTTAGTATCTAATTGAATTACGAAGTCATTTGTCAAAGCACAAAGAGAATACAACATCTAAATGTACCTTCTGGCAGTTCATGAGCTTGGCTGAATTTGGCAAGTCATTTGGGCTGGAAATTGCCAATTCTGAACTCTTTTCTTTACGTCTATTATCTAGCTCCACTGACGAAAAAGTATGAACGCTGCACTATTGAATTTAACAAAATGGTTTTGGATGTTACGTTTCCTGTCTTGAGTGTACAAATCCCTTTAGTTTGTAGATTACAAAGCCAAAAAAGACTATATCAATGACACACAAATAAAGAGCAGGTTGATTTTGACCCTACATTATTTTTTTTTGTCAAATTTGAATTCTACTTCAAATAAACACAAACGGAAACACGAGTGCATTGAATATAAAATGGACGTGTGACAAAAAAATAGTTTGTCTATTTGATTTGTTCCCCTTCTTGCTAAAGAAGTTTATTTGACCTGTTCAACATGTTTGAGATAAAATACAACCTAAATCATGAATTTAGCCGAATTATAAGTCAATGGAATCCTCTAAGAGGTATATAAAGACTAACCATAAAAGTCATTCACGGTTGCCTTTCTTCCATGCCTAGAAATCTTCGGTCTTCCATCAGTATATACCTATACAGAAAGACATATATTTAGTCAGATCTTCATTTCCCAGAAAACAAACTTTGTTTCTAATGACATTTGTTGCATACTAACTTTTTAAACAAACGAGTGAGCAAATTGAAAGAACTAACCTTATAGACGATAACATGGAAAAGATTCAAGTATCTAGGCAGGAGACATGTTCAAGTAGAATCGATCCATTGTAGCAAGAACATATAGTGCGGTGTCAACTTAATCATGAAACTAATTTCATTTGAAATCGTGCACCATCTTTGGTTCTAGGAATGGTATACAAAGCACACGATTTGGTGCGCCCAGGTTTCGTATGTTTTCTATCGAAAGTAAGTCAATTCGTTGTTTTAAGCGACCACATGATTAGATTTAAGTATACGCAGCGGCACTAAGCACCCGATATGGCTGTGTACCATCCATCGTGTAACTGCCAAGGACCAAAAATACGGGTGGGTATTTTGCACACACAATTTACAAAGTAAAATAATCATCATCGCCATACTTTTATGGTTTTTGATAATGAGTCCTTATGCCTCAACCGATATAAACACTCCGAATATTGCTCATAAATAATCAGTTTTCCACAAACAAAAGATACCTTAACCAAAATTTGTTGCACCGGACGGATTCTTTTGTGTACCAGATGCGGTTTTCAAAAGTAATCTATTTGTGTCTGTTATGAACAGTCTTATGTACAGTGCTGCTTTTTCGCAATCTACTAATTACACTGATAACATTTTCATTGCCACAAAGAACACTTCATTGTGCCACTAACGCATGCCCATAAAGATTGTATATAAGGTTTAAGAAAATGGTTACCTCATATTGCGGACTTTGAACTGGATAAAGGGGGTATCGACCAATCATGGATGCAAACAATGTAAGCCGTGATGCCCCGTCAAGATAATCGGGTTGCTTTTACCACCCTTAATTCTAACAACACACACATATTATAGCCAAACCTTTTAAATGTTAATAGAACAATGATGGAATCCCCGCAATGCACAAAACACCTTTTTCACCCTCTAAGAAGCATTTTATAATAATCATTAGCAGTCCCACTTATTGAAAGTCTCAAACTGTTGTCTAACATTTCAAAAATGTTATATAAAAAGCAGATTAATAAGCAATCCCAAACACCCCTGAAGATTCAGATGAAAAGTAAGGATAGATCATCACATCTGGCCCAGATGGATTTAAATACCAGTTGCAGCTTAAAAGCTAATCATGAGGGCGTTTGGGATTGCTTGTGGAACCATTTCATTTAAATAATCTTGTGGATGAATAAAAAAAACGTTTTGTCAGTACATCTACAAAACCTGCACCTTGAGGCTTCAAAGCTATGCTACACATATTTTACTACTATGTTTCTAGCATCGTCCATCCTGTAATTTGTATCTATATGAATAGTAATATGTAGAATATCTATAGTGTTTTGCCATTGTTAAAAATGCCAATATGATTGTGTATAAGCCTAAAAAAACTATTGATTTTAGATTTAAGGGTATCTGACCGGCCATGGCTGCAAACACGAATATATGATGCCTCGCCAAGATATGGGTCGCTTTCACCCGTATAACATTGTACAAAACACTATTCAGTAAGACACGAGTTAATGTAACACCATATTTCGTTTAGTTCAGCCTTGCGAGTTAGGAACCGGATAAAAGGGTATGTGACCCGCCATGGTGCAATCTATGGCTTCGTGATGCCCCGCCAAGATATGTTCTCATTTCCACCATCATCATACGAAAAACCACGCAAACCACTGAAGCAATAGTACATCACAACCCAAACACATGCCAAACATTCTGTACAAATTTTGTGACCTCTTTGTTTTTTTAATTCTGACAAAGCCAAAGATTTTATTTAGCCACCACTACTCCAAACCCTAATTTCAATACAAATGAATCACAATCCAACCCTAATTCCATAACGATAATGACCCATTAATTCCAATAAAACCCAGAAATTATAACCAACCCCTAATTCCAAAAACCATAAAATTGAAAGAAAACCCTAATCAATTATATTTTTGTTTTTTAACATTTATATAAATAATTTATACCTTTTTTATGTTCGTATATGATTCTCAATGTCAGGGACCAAACCATACAATCAATCAAGAACCCAACCATAGAATGAATCAACACATAGTATAATCAGCCACAAGAACCGAACGTAACCACCATGGTAAAGTCACCTAACCCAACATGCAGTCAGAGAGAGAAAGTGAAACCAAATTTTTTGATTGGTTTGAGAGAGAGAGCAAGAGAGATAGAGAGGTGTGTTTGTGGCAGATGAATGTGTTAGTGGATTGTGAATAAGCAGGCACTGTACAACGGGTTGCATTTAATTATCAGGCGGGTTGCATTTAATGCTCGGGGAGGGTAACCCGGGTTGTTACAGGTCGGGAATATAATAAAAATATGCATAGTGTCTAATGAATTTGTATATATTTAAATTTTTGTTACAACGTAACTTATTTCTGTTGCTAATAAGAATTTTTAAGAACTTCATAAAAATCACCAGTAATATAAAATGATAACCATGTTAGATGATAGATTAAGTCCCAAGGCTTGTAAGTTAATAGAGATTAATACTGCATCAAATTCTTGTAATTATATTAAAAATCATGTTTATTTTTAATAGAACATAACTTTAAGAATAAGCAAACATTAACCTAAACCCTTATGGACCATAAGCCTTGGATTATCTTTGGGCTTTAAATCTATCATCTAACTCATCCTTTTCTGTTTGAAAGGGAGGTTTTCAAGATGTACAGTTGGATATATAGTTGAAATCACCTTCTTCTTCTCTTTATTTTCTTTTTTTCTTTGTTCTTCGTTTACACGGAGATGGACTTGTATTTGGCGACATAATTTGTAACAATTCACATTTTCACGTCATTTTACGTCAACAAATATTCAACTATTTATTTTAAATTTTTGGCGTTTGTTTTTAATTTTCATGTTTAGTTAAATCGCGTAACTAAAAATAACATTCAACGTTAACGGACATTCTAACAAGTTAAAGTTTTCGTCAAGCAAGCGTTATATAATTATTATCTGAGGATAAGTTTGATAACTTTTCCTTTTTTATTTTATTGCGTTACTAGAACGTTTACGTTTCACAATAAAATACGTTTAAGCATACACGGAAGCACCAATACCATCTATTCACTCAAACAAATACCCTCTCTGATAACCTGATACCATAAAAATTTTTTTATTTGACATTCTAAACACATACGGGCCGAATCAAGATATAAACACAAGAATTAATTCTTTAAATCCCCACTAGTATCTCAATTTCTAGTTGATAACTTACAACAAGTACACCATTGAACCAAGTCTCTATAAATTGTCAAATACCTCCTCCTAAGGAGGAGGAGAGGTCTTACACATCATGTACTCAAACTACCTCCTAGTTCATGGTTTATTAAAATAGTTTTCTAATACATCTTGCGATATAATGAAATTTTCTTAAGTATATTTTACACACTCTCTCATTTCACAAGTAAATCAAAGCAATTTTTATTCTTCTTTTCCAATAACCCCTACAACTCAAAATTACTTAACTTGGTTACCATAGTTTTGATTTCTAGCAAGGTATTAAACATACAAGTGTTCTTAGGTATAATATCTAAAATATATCAAGGTGGTTTGGAAGCTTGGGTGTTGATTATACAAGGTTTATTCAAGCAAGATAATTAGGATTTTCTAATTAGAATTTGGGTTTTCTTGGAAGTATTGTGATAAATACTTGGGTTTATTTTTGTGTTTCATCTTCATAACATCTTTCATTTAGGTCTAAAATAACCTAATCTTTTTAATTATTCTATTTTACATTTTTATATATTTATATTTGTTAATCACCACATAAGGTTTGTTTGTGCATTTTTAAAATTTTAATGAGCTTGTTTATAATTCTTTTTATAGATTTATTTTTTATTTATTACTATGGTGTACAATAATGTTTAAAATGAAAGATAGTCTTAGTGTATGTGGTGGGTTATTTTAGATTTAGGTAATAATATTTAAATGGTGGTTAGTTTTTATTAAAGTTTATCACAAATATCAGGAGGATATTTTTATTTTTTTGCGGTAATATAAAATATAAAATGACATATATATTGGGGGACTATAATGTAATCTAAAGTTTTGGTTATTATAATTTCTTGAGGGTATCGTGTTATTTTTATTAATAGTTCTGTGTGGTAGTTATACGAGTGGAGATAATTACAAATATATAAAGATGGACTGTTATAATAATTCTATTGATGATTTGAAAATTTTATAAATTTAGAAGTATTCTTTTATATTAGTTATTTCATAAGGAATCCTAGCATTAAGGAACTCGAACAACGAAGCTTGTAACCGAAGAAGTTATGATATTTACAAGATTACGATAATTAAATATATAAAATTAGTTTTATAAAAACTGGCACTGTTTCAGATCTGGTAAAAATATATAGATATTTTATAGTGATAGTACATGTTATGAGGATTCCAAGCATATAAGAAACTCGAAAAAGGAAGCTATAACGAAGGAGATACGGTTTTCGTAAGATTTAAAGTTATAAAAGTAATTTTATAAACTGTTTTAAATTTACAGTTTTGACACATATTTTTATAAAAATTGTGAGTATTTTATTCTGGAATCTATTATTTCGTCACGATTTCATACATATAACGAACAAGCGAAACGGAGTTAAAATGAGCAAATTACGCGTTTTTAAATATTTCGGATAAATAGAAATTACAAACACTAAATTATTTTTATAAACAATTTTATGTAATTTTTATAAAGATATACAATCTGTTAGAAACTTAAAATATGGTTTACGAGTGTTTTTGAGTCTGTGTGGGCTATAAACATTAAAAAAACATTGTGTATCTATTTTTATATATTTCTTATATGTTTTTACTTTTTATATATTATTTATAAAAACAATTTAAAATATTTTATATAATTTATTATTAAGAATATAATCAATATAAATATAAATCAAGTATTATTAACAAATATCAATTGGTCGGGAAACAACAATAATATTTTATTTTACGGATAATTTTACGTAGACATTTATTTAACAAGTACGATTTAATGAATTGTTTCAACATTTAATATACAAAAACATGTAGGTGGTGATGTAACTCTATAACTTGATATGTTGTATTTATATTAAATACATTATACTTATACGACCTATAATTAATTAGGTTGCATTCCGGATCGTTTGAGACGATTACTTTGTTGATTTTGCGATAATCACTTTCTTTACTAGAGGTGAGTTTATAGCCCCTCTTTCACTTGTTTTACATTTACTTTACAATCTCTTTGACATACATGATGGCATACTTGATTTCGTAACTTGGTTACATACTCATTTACATACACATTTACAAAAATGTTTACATACTTATTACAAACATGTTTACAATTTGTTACAACTTTTTTATATCTCGCTGGTGAGATACAATACTTGTTTTCACTTATGGACGCAATAACTTTACTTTGATTCAACTGATTACGGATTAGCTTAAGTTGCATGAATTGTAAATTACTCGAAGGGTAAGCGCGAATGTTATAAGATAGATCTATTTGGGACTGACAATCCCCGTTCAGGTGATTAGCTCTCACTAGTTCGAGATCGAACTAACGAACGTTATACCATGTCGGAGCACGACTGGATTGGTGTCTACACGGCCAACAACTACATACTCATGAACTCTTACTGTGCTTTGAATAAAGTGGCATACTTTTGATGTTAATCGAGTTCATAGACTTCAGGGTGCTAATCGTAATCACACATGGTGACTATTATATTGGATACAATGGCCATGCATACTTTACAAACGCTTTGGTCCAACTTTACTTAATCATTTTTGGATGATTGTATGGGATACATTAGTCATATACCATCTTGATTTCAGCTTTTACACTTACATTTTCATGACTTATTATAGGGGTTGTAAAGGTCATACATACTTTACAAAACTCGATTTCCAACTATTTTAACAAAAACGCATCTGTGTGGTTTGTGTTTATATGCATTTTAAGAAAACCTATATATCTAAGTTTATGTGTTGCAAGTCTTGTATGGGCGGGACTTGTAACACAGTAAGTTTACATATATATAGTTTTGTGATACATTTATACTTACAAAAACCTATGAACTACACCCGACTTTATGTAGACTCTTTTTATGCATGTTTTTCTTAGACGAACTAGATACTTGGCTTACATTGATATGCATTGGAGTCTTAAATATAATTACAAGATTTCTTTTAAAGACACATTTTAGAGGTCGTTCTCTCAATTCTTGTGCAATGGTATTATGAAGTAACGCTCCCGGACATACTTTCCGCTGCGACCGAATTTGGGGGTGTTACATAATTGTATATTGCTTCACGAAATCCTCCTTTTTTATTACGTTTGCTATTTTTTAAGTAAGGACTTGTTTTGCCTTTTGGAGGGAGCGACAATTTGGTAGTCAACTTTGTTGTCAACGACAATAATCTTTGACAACGAAAACAATTTGATGAGGAAGAAAAAATATATAGTTTTTTGATAGCAAATCAACATATTTTTTATGGGTAGGGTTTTCTATGATAGGGTTTATGCATTGAAAAAGAAAAAACAAAATACTAATCTGAAAAAAAATAAAGCGAAGATAACTCGGATCCTTCCGGATCACCGACAAGTAACCGATGACCGGATGATAGCAAAATTTGTTGGTAGATCTAACCTAAAGCTCGTATACCATGCAAGATAATAGAGATTAATATTGATTGAATTCTTGTCAATTACATAATAAAGCATGTCTATTTATAATAGAAAATAACTTTAATAATAAGCTAACATAAACCTAAACCCTAATAGACCATAAGCCCTTGATTAGCTTTGAATCTTAATCTATCATCTAACATACCATAGTGCTTTATTTAGTTTAAACAGGTTAGGCATGTAACCATATGATTAAATTTAATTTTGAATTAGCACATGATTTTAAATGGTCCTAACTAAATCAAATGAGGGAAAGAAAGTTGAGAAAATAACAATCTAATCTAAATGTTATTATATGTTTTAGGTTTATTGCGATTTCTACATTTGGGGTTTGTCAGTTAAATTTTTTTTATTACTAATATTTAATTAAAAATGACTGAATGTTGACACTGTAAACATATATTTTCAGTCATTTTTTTTATAAGGTCACAAACACACAGTTTTTTTATATGATTTAATGAATTCATTTTATTCCATTTTAATTCATAAGTCGAATTTAAACACTGCCTTATAGCCTATTTGTTTACCTTTTCTATTAAGTCGTGTAAAATTAAAGTGTCTGTCTAGATATATGTTGTCTGTTATAGATGAAAAATAGTTGTGCGCTGAATAAAGTGTCTGAATTAGTGAAAATTATTATTATACCCTTTTATATAAAATAAGTGTTGAATAAAAAATTAATTGAATAAAAGTGGTAAAGGGTAAATATGTAAAAGTATAATAAAAGTGATGACTTAATTGAGAGACTTTCACCCCAATGGCTTTTCCGAGGAGGTCATCTATTTAGTTTAAGCACCAAACAAACACTCATGTAATGACTTAATAAACTTCTCTATTTATAAATTAAGTTCCTTCAAGTTATTATCAAACACCACCTTAGTTTTTAAATTACTCTAATCTACCGTCACCACGCATCATCTTCTCTAGTATACGTAAACAACAACATATAAAAATCTAACATAAATGCGCGTCTGAATCAAACGAGTCCGACCAACCCAAGTAATCTCCCATGACATTAGTATCGCATATAGGCTCAAGATATAACTAAGTCTTCAGCAGTTGAGTGAACTTGATAACTCGAAGAACTGAGGACAAACCAATCATAAAACAATACAGTGTATTTGAAAAACCCTATACAAAATGCTATTCTTTGATTGATAAACTCTTTTGGTTTGCATAAATATGTAAAAATGGGACGATCATGACACTTGTTAGTGCCGGAGATTGAATATTATATGCAGGAGGGCCAAAAGTGTTCAGAATATGTTATGGGAGGGCTAAATTTGAAAGCATTTAAAAATACTTATCAAATATTAGTACATATACACTAGTGGGCCAAAGTCTAGAAGGCCACCACCCTCTTTTTTTAGTCCCTGCAATGCTCGCCTTGTCAGAATTACAAATAAATCAATTTCTTCGCGACCAGTGACGATATCCATGTCATCATGGAAATAATAGATCTACAACTAATTAGATTACATAGTTTAATTAGATCTACAAAGAATTTAATTTTATATGGAATTTTTACCAACAACATTCTTGAACCTATTGGTGATCGGGGCAACCACAACACTTCAAACCTAAATAACTTTTCCGATCCACCAAAAAAAAACAAAATAAATACTTCTTTTTGCATCTTACCTACTATGGCCTATTATTGTGTTGATTCATTACGTTGTGATTTGATCTCCGATAATGAAGTTCCTTACATGTGAGTTATGCTTAGGAACCATAGAGATTAGTTTCTGTTTTTAGGGTTTCGTCTTTTCGTTTTCTTTTTCTTTTATCATTGTCGCCTAGGGGTTTATATTATGGGACATCGTCGTTCAGATGTGGATGAGGTGCAAAAGATCTCTACTTCAATTTTTGTTACGAATTTCCCAGATCAGTTTTACGCTAAGGACTTATGGAAGGTTTGTAATCAATATGGAAACGTCGTTGACGCTTTCATTCCAAATAGGAGATCCAAATCAGGTAAAAGGTTTGGCTTTGTTCATTTTATTTAAGGATATCTGATGTAGATCGTTTTGGTTAATAACCTATGCACGATTTGATTTGAACGTTTCAAGCTCCATGCTACATTCATAGTGCAAAGATAGTATTGAAAAATAGAATACTCAGTTCACAAAATAAGGCGGAGAAAATGCTTGCTCAGGCGTTGTTCATAAGGACAATGGGGTATATGGGTATTCTAACTCTTATGCTCACGCTGTTAAAATTATTAGATGTATTAGGGTTAGGGTTTGACATGGTGGTTTAGGGAGGCGGTTAGACATAGCCACTTAGGTCTGAGGATCATAACCTTTCTATACCATGGTTCAAACAATGAAACCTGGGGTATAATCTTTATTTTTGATCACTGTTTTATAGTAGTACCAAAATACATAACCTAACCCTAATGGACACCAACCCACAAGTTGGGCTTGGGGCTAATCCATTAAATTAAATATTAGTGGATAATAGGCCCAAACGCACCGATTTTTTGGGTTTAGGGCAATTAGGGTTCTACCACCAATATAATGGTGATCAATCTATATACTAACCTACGGGGTTTTCATTGTTTAACAAAAATAGGGCCTCAGTCTCAAAATGTAGAGGAGGAGAACAAACCGACAATAGTGCTTGATGAAACGTGCGTGAATTAGCAAGATTATTCCACATCTTTGATGGGTAAAGTCAAGGAATTTAGTTCATTAACAAATTTGAAGGTGGTCTTTGCCAACGAGGGTTTTGATAACATTAAGCTAAAATATATGGGCGGGTATTGGGTGATGATTGAATTCCAAAAAAGACATCAAAAGAGAAGTTTAAGGCTAATTGGCTAGGTTTCGGGTTTCTCCAGCTAGAACAAGCTTCAAATTTATTCCACATAGATGAGAGAGTCACATGGGTGGATATTGAGGGCATACCCTAAAAGGTATGGATTAAAAATACTTTTAATCTAATTGCATCGGGAGATTTACTACATGTCGAAGATCAGGATGAAGGTTACTTTAATTGTAAAGATTCTGTATCAAAACGAAGTTAGGAAGAGTATGTCTTTGAGTCGTTTAAAGTATAACTCTAGGTAAAGTGTTCTTGGTTCGCGCTAAAGAGTTTTTTTTTTTGTGGAGTTGGTTCCCTGACTTGTAAGAGTCGATGAAGAACGAATGTGATAATGATGATAAATAAGGATGAAGAAACTATTCGATGAAGTGGCAGGTTTGCATAAGCATGCAATGTTGGAATGAGAAAGTGATGTTGAAGAGGTCTCTTAATATCTAATTTTTTAGAATGAAAATACCAAGCTCTACCCAAGAAGGACGATCTTAACATTGGACAAAATGAGATTTGTTTTAGAGGACCTATTTAATATTTATGATCTTTCTTAACACAAGAAAAACAAGACAACATATATTTGAGGTACTTAGCTCAAATAATTTGAATTACCCTCTAAGATTCACTCCCACAGTTGCTACTAAAGTTCAATCTAATGCTTTTAAAAAGTTGAAAATGAAAGGTGATGAATGTCTTCAAAATATTCATGATGAAAAAGTAGCTTATGAAGTGAAGAAGACATGTTCTTTGAGTAATTCAAAGAATGACAAAGAGGAGTCCATATGTTCATGGCATTTTAAAAAAGCCGAAGTACTATGTTCAGGAGGATCAATGTTACAACTAATGGATGACTTGGTGAAGGTGGGACAAACCATGGGATATAATATGGAGTGATGTTTGAAAAAAAATATTGAAGAGATTATTAATTCTCAAGGAGTGAATGATGATCATAGATGAATTTTATGTCATTGAATATCCAAGGCCTTGCCCAGAAGGCTAAAAAGATTGGGTTAAGGAGTTATGTGTTAACAACAAGGTGAATTTTATGTCTTTGTAAGAAATAAAAATGGAGATTATTGAGCTATTCAATATTAAGATGTGTTGGGGTAATTTTTCTTTTGATTATGTTTATAGTTCCTCTTTTGGTTATTGGGTGGTATTCTTTGCGTGTGGGATCCAAGAATCTTTCATAATATTAATTCTATGATTTCTGATTATTTTGTTATGATTAAAGGAGAATGGGTTCCTAATGGTAAAAAGCTTGTTATTATATCAGTTTATGCTTCACAAAAGTTAAGTGAAAAGAAGATGTTATGGGCTATTTGACTATTGTGATTGATAACTGGAATGGTGAAGTGGTAATCATGGTTGAATTTAATGAAGTTTGTAAGCAAGCTGAGAGATACGGCTCTATATTTAACTTGCAAGGTGCTGATGCTTTCAATTCATTCATTTTGACTGCGGGTTTGGAGGAGGTTCCTTTAGGTGGTTGTTCATTTACATGGTGTCACAAATCGGCTACAAATATGAGCAAACTTAATCGTTTTCTTATTTCTAATGGTTTGATAGGTTCGTACCCTAATATTTCAATGATTACTTTTGACTATCATTTATTTGATCATCAGCCCATCTTAATGCGCGAGTCTGATTTTGATTATAGTCCCATTCCTTTTCGCTTTTTTCATTATTGGTTTGAAATGGAGGGTTTTGATTAATTTGTCAAAAAAACCTGGAATGATGAACACATGACTGATTCTAATGCTATGACAAAGTTAATGAAGAAAATGAAGCATCTTAAAGAGAAGATTCGGACGTGGATAAAAGTAATGAAGGATAGTTCAAAAAATAGTAAGAAATCTTTAAAAGCATAATTAGCTGAGATCGATTTATTGTTAGATAAATGAGAAAGCGATTCTGATGTTCTTTAATAAGCGCATTGTCTGTTTCCTAATCGTTACCCAGGAATTAGACAACCTGGAATCAATTGGAGGTGGCCAAAAAGCTAAAAACTAAATTGGCTGATGGAAGGAAATGAGAATTCAAAATATATTATGGTATCTAAACACAAAAAAAAAGATGCCAAATCTTACTATCCGTGGTATCTTGATAGATGGCATATGGATCGATTCTCCCTACTTGGTGAAAACCAAATTTTTGTCTTACTTTACAAATAATTTTGATCAGCCTCAGGTTTCTCTCCTTTAATTAGATATGGACTTTCCTAATAAGCCAAATCTAGATCAACAAGTTAATTGGGAAAACAATGTTACTAGGGAAAATAAAGAGGGCAGGTTTGGGATGCGGGCAGATAAATCTCTAGTCCAGATGGGTTCACCTTGGATTTTATCGTCGCCCCCCCGTATTGGAGTTTTTTGGGGAAAAGATGTGAAGGAGGCTGTTTTCTATTTTTTCCAGTATGGGACGTTCCCTAAAGGAGGCAACTCTTCTTTTATTGCTTTAATTTAAAAAATGCATGACACTAAAATGGTGAAAGATTTTAGACCTATTACTTTAATTGGGACTTTGTACAAGATTATTGCTAAGATCTTGGAAAATCGTCTTGTGGTTGTTTTGAGGGATATTGTAAACGAATTTCAATCGGCTTTCGTTGCAAATAGGCGAATCCCTGATGGCCCGTTTATTTTAAATGAGTTATTTCATTGGTGTAAAAAGAATAAGAAGCAGACTATGATTTTTAAGGTTGACTTCGAGAAGGCTTACGATTCGGTTCGTTGGGATTACTTGGATGACGTCTTGAAAAAAATTGGCTTTGGTGATAAATGGTGTGTTTGGATCCAAATCTGTCTAAGATCATCTAGAGGCTCGGTTATTGTGAATGGAAGTCCAACTCGTGAATTTTAGTTTCATAGAAGCCTCAAACAGGGCGATCCTCTTTCTCCTTCTTGTTTATATGATTATGAAAAGCTTCATATTTGGTGTCAAAAAAGGGTGGATGAGACATGTTTAAGTATTCATGGGTCTAATCTCTTCATATTTTGCATCTATTTTATGCAGATGATGCTGTTTTCATGGGTCATTGGAGTGACTCAAACATCGATACTATAGTATAGGTGTTGGAATGCTTTTATCGTGCTTTGGGTCTACATATTAACATGAATAAAAGCAAATTAATGATGATTTCGGTGGCTAATGTTATTATGGATCATGCAACGACAAAGATTGGTTGTGCGACGCTAGAAGCTTATTTTTCTTATTTAAGGTCGAATGTTGGTAGCCTTATGTCTCGTGTCTAATCATGGAATAAGATTGTAAATAATCTTGTTGCTCGCTTATCTAATTGGAAGATGAAGACTTTATCTTTAGTTCGTAGATTAACGCTTCTAAAGTCGGTCTTAGTTTCAATCCCCATTTATCATATGTAGTTGTTTAAAGTTCCCATGAAGGTTCTTTAGAGAATGGAATCTATTCGTTGTCATTTTTTCAATGGTGTTGATCATAATGGTAAGAAACCAATATAGTTTAAATGGAGTAAAGTGTTGGCCTCTAAAGACAAAGGAGGTTTAGGCGTGTTGGGTTTCTATGCGTTGAATAGATCCCTTTTGTTCAAGTGGGTGTGGTGCTTCCGCACTCAAGGATCGTCGCTATGGGCGAGGGTTATTAAAGGAATTCATAGTAAAGACGGTAAACTTGGTAAGAACGTTAATGTTAGCCTCGTTTTAGTAAGTGATGGTCATTATATTACTCTCGATGGCTTGTATAGGAAATTGTTTTTTTAGGGTTTTTTTACGGGAATTAGTCTAAGCTAATTAGGCCTCAGTGTCAGGCTAAAGCTCAAAAGTTAATTTATATTCGGCCGAAAAAGCCCAAAAGAAAGCCCAAGAGGCCAAGCCTATATGCCACTAAGACTATGGAGTATAAATACCCCGTCACCTCATGTGGTAAAGGGTGTTGGTTAGATTTTCTCTCTAAGTAATCTTTCACTTTTCTTTCTTTTCTTTCTCTCTCTAGTCTCATCTTTCCTCTCTAAGGATTCATAGGATTTTTTTTGTGTTTATGATGTGTGTGATATTGTCTAACATGTGGTATTAAGATGCCAAGGAGTGTTTAGTGATCATAGGAGCTTATTCGTGTGCTTATTCAGGCTTAAAAGTGATCGGCTTATTTTTCCTTTTCAAACCGTCGCGTTTTTTTTATATCATTTTTGGCTTATATTTCGAGTGTTTGTTGCTTATTCGATTCACGAGTTTTACATAGCTTTTTCTCGGTTATTTCATGGCTTATCTTTGGGGGTTAACAGCTTATTTGAGTCGCAAATTTATGGGTTTAAAAGCTTTGAATCGTGCGAAATAAGTATATTTTTTGAATCGTGCGATTTATGTTTTTCAGGTTGTGCGATTTATGTATTGTGCGAAATAAGTTTTTGTGCGATTTATGTTAACATGTTGTTTGTGCTAAATATGACATCTTTCTAAAACAAAACTCTGCCTTTAACTTTAATCAAGCAAATCATAATCACTAAAACGATCCTAACTTATCATTTCACATCACTTTTCCAATGTTGACTCAACAAGACATTTATGCAGCCAGTTCCGAAAACCGACCTCCTATGCTTAACAAAGAGAACTATGTTCCATGGTCATCACGTCTTCTCCGTTATGCTAAGAGTAGACCAAATGGAAAGTTAATCTACAATTCCATTATGAATGGTCCATATGTGAGACGTATGATTCCTGAACCAGGTGATGATGCCCGTGAAGTTCCTGTCCCTGAAACATTCCATAAACAAACTGATGATGAACTCACGGAAGCAGAAATTAAACAGATGGAAGCTGATGATCAAGCAATTCAGACCATACTTCTCGGTCTTCCTGAAGACATCTATGCTGATGTGGATAGCTGTGAGACCGCTCAGGAAATCTGGTTACGTGTTCAACAAATGATGAAAGGATCTGACATTGGAATTCAAGAGAAGAAGGCTAAGTTGTTTAATGAATGGGAAAGGTTTACTTCCACTGAGGGGGAATCGATTGCGTCCTACTATCATCGTTTCTCAAAGTTGATGAATGATTTCAAGATAAACAAACACTTTTCAGAAAAGATTGCCAGTAATCTCAAGTTCCTAAACAACTTACAACCAGAATGGAGTCGACATGTTACCATTGTTCATCAAACAAAGGACTTGCATACAACAGATTACACTCAGTTGTATGATTTCTTGAAGTACAATAAAAAGGAGGTGGATGATCTAAGAGCAGAACGACTTGCAAAAACACAAGATCCTTTAGCACTCATGGCAAATTCCAACAATCCCTTCAATTATCCAGTGTTTCACCCAGATCTACCATTATCAAGTACCTACATACAACAACCACTACCCAACAACAACTATAACCCACAACCATCATTGAACCAGAACTACATGCAACAATTTATGCCAAATCCTAAAGACATTACAGACCCCACAACTGCAATAAACATGGCACTTGTTCTAATGGCCAAGGCATTCAAACTAAACTACTCAACAACAACCAGAGAATTTTATCCAACCCTCGAAATAGGCAGATTGCTCAGTCGGGTATGAATTTGGGTCAAGATAATCAAATGCAGATGGTTGGAGGAAATAGGGGGAATCAGTTTAGACAGTATGTTGGGCAGAATGTAGGGAATCAGGTTGTTCAGAATGCAGTTCAGAATCCGGGTGTTCAGAATGTTGGAAATCAGAATGGGCTAATTGTTGTTCTGGGAATTGCTAATTAGAATGGGAATGGTAATGTTGTAGCAGCACGGCTGAGGGTAATGCAAATGGGAATAACAGTAATCAAATTAGATATTACAACTGCAGAGGATTGGGTCATCTTGCTAGCAACTGCATAGTCAGACCAAGGAGAAGGGATGCAACTTATCTTTAGACTCAGTTGCTGATTGCTCAAAAGGAAGAAGCAGGAATCCAACTACAAGCCAAAGAGTTTGATTTGATGGCTGCTGCAGCGGATCTTGATGAGATTGAGGAAGTCAATGCAAACTGCATTTTGATAGCTAATTTGCAGCAAGCATCGACATCGGGTACTCAGAGTGACAAAGCTCCCGTCTATGACTCAGACGGATCAGCTGAAGTACAACTTCATGACAATTGCTATAATGATGAGATATTTAATATGTTTAGTCAAGAGAAGCAGTATACTGAGCTACTCGAGCCCATTCCTGAACCACACCAAGTACCATAGAATGATAGTAATGTTATTTATTAGGTTTCTAGTGTGGAACAAGGTGGGGGAACAATAGAACAACATTCTGCAACTATTGAGGAAACACGTGCGTACCATGAATCATTATTTCATAATTTAGCTGCTGAAGTTGAGAAAGTCAACACGGTCAATCGCAAAATGAAAGAAACAAATGCTGAATTGACCACTGAGCTTGCTATATATAAAAATCAAGAAAGGTGTTTTGAAATTAGTCAAGAAAAATATGACAAACTTGAAAGGTGTTATCAACAGTCTATTTATCAAGAGCAGTGTCTTACTAAAAAGATAAATGCACTTCACTTAAGTTCAGGTAAACAAATAACGGCTTTGAATGAGGAAATTTCAAATTTAAATAAATAGCTTTCAAAAGAAAAGTCAACCGTTTCTTTTCTTCAAGAAGAAAAGAAAAGGTTGAAGTCTGATTTCAAAATACACGAAGAAGAGCTTCTTGATAAACAAATTCAACTTGAGAATGAGATAAAGGAATTAGATAATATTTTGGTCAAAACGGGTCAATCGATTCAAACGATGCACATGCTTTCACCTAAGCCAGACTCGTTTTACCACTCCGAACATAAAATGCCTTTGGGTTATCAAAATCCTTTTTATCTCAAGCAAGCTCAGCAGAAACAACAGAGTTTGTATAATGGCAAAGTTCTTTTAGAAAAGCATGATCCTCCTGCTGTGTATGATTCGAAAGAGACACTGGAACTTGCTCAAGAGAGTCACCTAAAAATGAAATAATTAAACAAAGAAATAAAACCGGCAAATTATACAAAGATTAATCATCTTTCGGGGGGTTTTGTTTCTCAAACGGCCAAGTCAGGTAAAGAGATGTATTTTTCAAATACTTCCAAAACGGCCAATGTTTCTAAATCAATTTCAATACCAAATGAAGAATTTTTAGATGATGCTACACCAAGTGTTGCACGAAAATTTCTGAATGAGGTAAAAAGCACCATTGTGACTCTTTAACGTGTTGTCAAACAAAGAATGACTTTAGATATACACAATTGGTCGTCTTCTGCTCACCAAGAGATTTACAAAATTATAAAAGATGAAATCTTCCCTATCGTTAACCAAGTTGACGCTAGAGTACAAAATTTTGAAATACAATTTCTGAAAGAAGCAGTCAAATTTGTTCGAGACTTCCAATCTCTTGCAAAAGAAGCTGATGAATCTCTTGCTAAGCACAAGGCATTGGAATTGGATATTGAGCGTCTCTTGAGAGCAGTTATCAATCAAGATATTGTGTCTATTATGCAAAATCCCACTGTTGTTGAAACATTCGATCTCCAGACTGAGCTTGACCGTACGAAAGAACGACTTGAAAATTGCATTTTTAAAAAGGAAAAAGAATATGTGTGGAAAATGCAAATATGACAAAATTGCGTACGATAAAGCTTAAAACGACATGCAACAAAAGTTCAAACGGTTGCAAGCTCAGTTGGGAGATCAAACGGGTAAAAATAAGGATACTCCATGTGTATCAAATACCCTTGATCATTTGTCTCATAAACTAGAGAACGTGGAATTAGAGTTTCATATTAAGAATTATGAAAAAGAGAATGCTCATCTTAAGACTGCATACAAGAACCTGTTTGACTCTATCAATGTGACACAGACTCATACCAAAGCAATAATTGACTCTTTGCAAAACAAATTACATGACACGATTTATGAAAATGCTAAGCTAAGAGCCCAGTTATTCGATAAGGTTTCTGAACAAAAGGACACCACTCGTGGAACGAGTGTGAATACTAAGTTTGCAAAGCAATCAATCTTGGGAAAACCACCTTCTTCTTCTAGACCCAAACTGTATGCTGTCACTCGTCTACCTAAATCTACAGATATTCCCAAGGCTGGTGAGACGAATGCTTTGTCAAATCAAGTCACTTCAAACTTGGTTCCTTCCTCTCAAGAATTAAAAGTTGTGGAAAATGATAATGTGATTGCCCCTGGAATGTTTAGGATTGATCCCCGTAAGACTTCTAGGAAAGACAACTTTGTGCCTAACAAACATGTAAAAGCAAGCGTTAAGATAAAACCGATCACTGTTTCACAACCTCATGTCATCACTAAGAACGATGTAAATTCCAAAACAAATGGTTTCTCTCCTAAAGACGTTAAAAGCACTACTAGGACCAGAAGACCACAACTTAGGAACAATCCTAAGAATGATAAGGTCCCTTCTAAGTCTAAAAGTAGTTGGCTCTTGAATAATTTAGGGAAAATAGAATAAAACCATAGGAATTTACAATCTTCTTCGAATTTGAAACATATGTCATCTGAACGCAATAACATTAGGCTTGCTATTTGGAATGCTAAATCTGAAGTTGTTTGTGCTATGTGTAAGCAATGTTTAATTACTGTTAATCATGATGTCTGTGTGCTCAACTATGTGAATGACATGAATTCTCGTGCTCTCAATAAGAATGTAAATGTTTCAAATGTTGAAAATCAAAAGAAACATAGGCCAAAAGTCTGGAAACCTAAAAAGGCAGGGTCTAAAGAAAGACTTGCTTCACCTAAGCCTAGTACACCTAGATCTTTCCTTAGGTGGTCACCAACTGGAAGAATTTTTGATCTTAAAGGAAAAATAATTGCAACCAGTGAATTTGTGTATCAATCTGACAACTCTAAAGGTGATAATGCATGTACTTCTAACCCTCAGGAACCGATTAGTAGACGGTTTCCAAATTCAACATTCTCTATGACAGGTCATCAAAATTGGTTTGATACTCTGCTCACTCTATTGCTTTCCGAGTATAAACCGAAGGACAAAGATAATCATGGAGACATTGAATGCGACAGTTGATGAGCCTTCTGTTATGGCTTTTTTATACTTCAATACGAAACCCACATTTCAAAGAACATGAGAGTGTACGCTTCAGTGCGTTTTACCTTCAAAAGAAGAGAAATCTTCTTGTTTTTAAAACAGTTGAACACATTTTTCAAGAATTTTTCAAAAGGATTTTCAAAATCTTTCAAAATTATGTGTTCGACACTCCCTCCTCATGGCACTTTCAAAATTCGAATCTTTCTTTATAAGTGGATAAATTTTTATGGGGGGCTTTTTGAAAATCAAGTTTTAATGGTTTTAGACACATTCCCTCTTATCTTCTTTGTGTGTCTAAAACATTCTAAAACTGTATATATTTTATTAGAAAAACAAAATATAAAAATATAAAACCTATAAAAGAAAAATACAAAATCAAAAAAATTCAAAAATACCAAAAATAATCTTCTCCGACTTGTCTCTCGACAATCGATAACATTTACGCACCTAGAAATGTTGATTAATATTAACATGGGTGAATAAATGAAGTTCGAGCGAGAGTTTTCAAATGCTTTCAAAACATGTCCTTTCACTTTTTCTCTACGACTTCTAAGTAAATGTCAGCTTAGGACTCGGACCTCAAAGAAAGGAAAATGTTCATTTATGTACATTTATCCTCAACAACGGGAAGTTCATACCTTCTCGGTCTTGAGCACAGTCATATAAATATTTAAAGTTTTGAATGTTCAAGAGAAGTTCAAAGGAAATGATAATTAATTCGATAAATCTGACATCATTTTTTGTTGGGCATAATTTTTCAAGATATTTTCAAAAAGAAAAATTTTAAATTCTTTCAAAATTATGTGCTCAACAAACTCCCACTCCAAGTTTTCACTCTATTCTATAATTGAGGGGGAGTATAATAATTAGTTCATTCTGCATGCACTCCTGTTCTCCCAAGACTTAGTTAGACTCATGTGAATTTCGGACATTAACTTGTTTTTAATTCACTAATTTGTCAAAAATTGTAACCACATATGCAATTTTTGAGGGAGAGAATAGTGATTAAAATGTGATCAATACGGATTAATAATGGATACGATCTACAATCATTTAAGTGCGTTCTCAAACCTCGCATGTGTAAAACACTTTCATAATATGGTGCATATGTGTAGGAGAAGCTTTTTGGTAACTCTGGAAACACTCAATGTGTCTTAAATGATTTCTCAGACATGTTGAAATGTGATCAATACGGATTAATAACGGATACGATCTTCAATCATTTAAGTGCGTTTCCAAACCTCTCATGTGCAAAACACTTTCATAATATGGTGCATATGTGTAGGGGGCTTTTTGGTAACTCTGGAAACACTCAACTTGTCTTAAATGATTTCTCAAACACGTTGATTGATTTTTATATCAATTGGTTTTATGGATCTTCATGGCAATACTCCAAAGACTCACCAACTGTTATTTCTCAAGAGGTTATAAGGCGGTTAAGGTTAGGTATATACGTTCCATGATCCAGCCAGAACTGGAAGGATCTACCCAGGAACACTCCATTAGATAGAGTAGAAGTCCTAGGTATGATTGAAAAAAGGAGTAAAGTGAGAATAAGGGAATAGTGCCTACTAAGATGGAGCTAGTACTGGAACAAACCCAACAAGGTACTAGTCATGAAGTCTCGGTAAGCACTAAAGGGGTTGAAGAATGAAAAAGAATTATAAGGATAAAGGGTGAAAAGAAAGAAGCCCTTCATACAACCTTAGGCAAAAACCGGGTCAATACATAATCTATCGGTAATCACGAAGATGATTCTGATATTGAAGACTGACATCATGGACCTAGTGATGCAATGCAAAACCCTCCCTAGCT
This sequence comes from Tanacetum coccineum, assembly GCA_026074375.1. Taxonomy (NCBI): domain Eukaryota; kingdom Viridiplantae; phylum Streptophyta; class Magnoliopsida; order Asterales; family Asteraceae; genus Tanacetum; species Tanacetum coccineum. The sequence continues at coordinate 74,212 of BQNB010010617.1, forward strand.
ACTCAGAATCTCTCAAAATATTTATGTTTCATTTCTCACGAAGATCAACACGTTGCTATCGGTTTCTCATTCCGAGATCGTTGATATTGAAAAGGTGGCAGTCCGCTTCAGCCTCCGTTTACCAAATAACAAATGTGCACTTATAGAGTCTAGAGCTAACGAGATCCATCAAAAATTTCACTAGGACACAAATTCCAATATACAAAATGTCTTACATCATTATACAACATTTGATATCAAAGAGTTCTACGCATTATCCTTGTGATAACTGCCAGAACATCAGAGTGATACTCTTTAGTATTCACAATGACGATGGAAATCCTTCTTGAGCCAATATCAAGCAAGCTCTTGGTAGGTGGCTTGCGAGATTCTATATGAATCAAGCTTATGTAAACTGGATATCAATTTTGGTCCAGTATATGAATTGACGACTCAATCAGATAGATAGTAACTATCTGATTCACTCTTACCGTGTTGTCTGCTTTGAGACGCTCCGGTAACGAGAACGGCTAGTACAGCTGCGAAACCCTGTCAAGGAGATTCTTATGAATTCTACCTGATCAAAGGCAGCATTTATACTGATTAACGGGGAACGGTGGTTATTATAACTGTATTCAATGAAGTGACAAAGACACTTTCGTCTATGTATGTTTATCACTAACATATACTTGTAGGTTTCCCGATGGTAGCAACTTCTAGTCCATGACGAGTCAAGATTCAAGACATCATGCTCAATCGACAAAGATAAGTTAATGATGAAAGTTCATGTTGGGAATTAAGGGCTTCTATAAGTTTCTACTGCTGGTTCAACTTAGTACTGCCAAGAGAAGACTTAGTACCGCCAAGCTAAGTTAGTACTGCTAGTGTTATAGTTAGTACTGCTAGTACAAAATGTTAGTACTGTTAGTTATAATAGTTAGTACTGTTAGTTAAAAATAGTTAGTAATGCTTATGTGATATGCATGAGATATATTGGGAATAGATATGCATGATCACGTAACGTGTTTTGTAAGCCCATTAGGGTTTCCTTGGGGTATAAAAGGAACCCTATGGCAAAGATCTATATATGAAGTTTTATATAGTTTTCATAGCAAATATAGTTAGTATTCATAGTTTCAAAGTTATTATATAACTTTGATTGTGTTTAATATATTGAAAGTTTAGCAAGATCTTGTTTTACTGTTTCATTGTTCTTCTTAGTATTACAAGCTAGATTCCGCATAGTTTGTATTATTTACAATCTTAGTTTCTATTATAGTTGTCTTGGATCTATCCAACATAACTAAGCTTTAACAAACTAAGTAAGATCTGTTCAAAAGGGATCAACAAGTGGTATCAGAGCTTGTTGAAAAACTTTGAATAAAAAGAACACTATATCATCTAGTGCAACATGTAGAGTCAGTACGTCATTAATTCAATGAGGTGCTATAGCTGGCATCACAATCGAGAAACTACCCACAACAGTGGTCCCCTGCACTAAAACTTCGTAGTACTCAAAACTAGAGACTATGATCTCTGGAGCATGAGAATGGAGCAATATCTTACTCACACTGATTATGCTCTTTGGGAGGTTATTGTGAATGGTGATGCACCTGCTATTGCATCAGCTAGTGTTGGTACTGAAGGTCCCATTCCTCCTAAAACTGCTAAACAAAAGCTAGCAAGAAAGAATGAATTAAAAGCAAAAAGTACTCTGTTGTTGGCCATTCCTGATGAGCACCTATTGAAGTTTCATGGAATCAAGGATGCAAAGACCTTATGGGAAGCAATCAAGGCCAGGTTTGGAGGCAACAAAGAATCAAAGAAAATGCAAAAAACCATTCTGAAGCAGCAATATGAGAATTTTGCTGCATCAAGATCTGAAGGACTAGATAAAACCTATGATAGGTTTTAGAAACTCATCAGCCAATTGGAAATTCATGGTGAAGTTATCTCTCAGGAAGATGCAAATCTAAAGTTGCTAAGAAGTCTACCATCAGCTTGGAACAATATTGCTTTAATAATGAGAAATAAATCTGATCTAGACACATTAAGCATGGATGATTTGTATAATAATCTGAAGGTGTATGAATATGAGATTAAAGTCTAATCAAGCTCAAGCTCAAGCTCAAACTCTCAGAATGTGGCTTTTGTATCTTCAGAAAACACTAGCAGTACTAATAAAGCAGTTAATACTGCTCATGAAGTTTCTACTGCTAGTTCATAGGGACAAGCTTCTTCCTCAACTTATGCTGATGATGTCATGTTTTCCTTCTTTGCTAATCAATCTAATAGTCCACAATTGGACAATGAAGATCTAGAGCAGATTGATACTGATGATCTTGAAGAGATGGATCTAAAATGGTAGATGACCATGCTTACATGAGAGTTAAGAGGTTCATAAAGAAGACATGAAGGAAGATGGATTTAAATGACAAAGAGACTGTTGGCTTTGACAGGACCAAGGTTGAATGCTACAACTGCCATAGAAGAGGTCATTTTGCTAGAGAATGCAGGGCACCAAGGAATCAAGGGAATAGAAATAGAGATGCTCCAAGAAGGAATAAACCAGTGGATACATCTACTACAAATGCCTTGGTTGTTCAAGATGGGATAGGTGGTTATGATTGGAGCTTTCAGGCTGAAGAAGGCATCACAAACTTTGCTCTAATGGCCTATACATCCCAAGGCTCATCAAGTTCAGACTCTGAGGTACATACTTGCTCTAAAGATTGCTTAAAATCATATGAAACTCTTTAAAAAAAAGTATGATCAACAGTGTGAAGCTCTTAATAAATCTAATCTAGAAATTATAGGTTATCAAATGGGATTAGAATCATTAGAAGCTAGGATAGTTGTTCATGAAAAGAATGAAGCTGCTTATGAAAAAGATATTGCATTTTTAAAGTATGATGTCCAAGTGAAAGATATTTCTACCAAAGACCTTAAAAATCAATTAGAAGAAGCTTTAAAAGAGAAAAATGATTTGAAACTTAAACTAGAAAATTTTAAAGATTCATCAAAGAATCTAACTAAACAGATTAATAGTCAAATAAGTGCTAAAGACAAAGCTGGTCTTGGTTATGATAGTCAAATGAATAAAAGTGAAATGGTTCATAGTGTATTTAATAGTAGAGAAAGTGATGTGGATGATATTCTAGTAAATGATAGATTCAAAACAAGTAAAGGGTTTCACGCAGTTCCTCTTCCCTACACTAGGAACTACATGCCCTCAAGACCTGACTTATCCTTTGCTGGGTTAGATGATTCTGTCTATAAGACTAAAGTGAGTGAAACTGAAACTAGCATATCTAAGACAAGTAAAGATATTGTAGAAGTTCCTAAAATTGTTAGGCCTAGTGCTCTTATCATTGAAGATTGGGACACTGATAGTGATAATGATAGTGTGTTTAGACCTAAACCTGATCAGACAAAACCAAAGTTTACTAAAATCAATTTTGTCAAATCTGATGAAAATGTGAAATCTGTTAATAAGGAAAACACACACAGGCAAGTAGAGTATCCTAGGAAAAGTCAAAGTCCTAGGGATATTAGAAGAAACCGGAATGGGATGATGACTCAGAAACTAGGAAATGGTTTTGAGTTTATAAAGAAAACTTGTTTTGTTTGTGGGAGTTTTAATCATTTAATCAAAGACTGTGATTTTAATGACACGAAAATGGTAGAAAAGCAGTGTTGAATAATAAGGGAAGGGTTACTGGTTAAAGGGAAATTAGACCAGTATGGAACAATGCTCTGAGGGTGAACCACCAAAATAAATTTACTCACCTACATCCTAAAAGGAATTTTGTTCCAACAGCAGTTGTAACAAAGTCAGGACAAGTGCCAGTTAATGCTGCTAAGCAAAGTTCTCCAAGAGCAGTAGCATCAATTAGTACTGCCAGGCCTGTTAATACTGCTGCTCCTAAACCAAAAGTGAATGATGCATCACCCATAACATATTCTTATTTTAAAGCACATTCACCAATAAGAAGGGCTTTTAACTAAAAATCAGCAGCTAAAACCAATAATCTTAATGGAAAAGTTAAAACTGCTAGGGTTAACAATGTAACTACTGCTGGGCCAAAAGCAGTAGTTAGTACTGCTGTGGGAAATGGGGAAATGCTGTTAAGTCCTCAGCATGCTGGATTTAGAGACCAACAGGAAATGTTATTGACCATACCTCCAAAGACAATGGATCATACATGCTTAAAAGATTTGACTATGTTGATCTACAAGGCAGACTCAAGTCAGTAATGGCTTAGGTCCCCAAGAGAAACTAATTATCTCATTTTGAGTGCAGGGTAATCTACAATATACTTTACATGATCAAGGGATTTTTGACAGTGGATGCTCTAGGCATATGACTGGAAACAAG